>SZYD01000890.1:0-74467 GCA_009363875.1 Mikania micrantha | reverse complement strand
ATGAGAAATGTACTAGTGATGACTGCCGGCTCCTCATCGCTTTGTTGGCTCTGATGACAAAATCACGAGCAGCAGCCGGGTAGTTGTTGAGACGAGGATAGTGATTTCTGAAATTCCCGTCCTCTTGAAGATGTAGCAAGCCTTCTCGCCTGTGATAGCAGGAACTACTGAGGTCGTAGTAGCAGCAAGATTTGTGGCATGTCACATTGTCACTAAGTGCCCGTACCTTCCACACTTAGTACACTGTTGGGATGGAAGGGTAGGGAGATGATTATACCAGCAATTAGTAAAAATATGTACTACCCAGTGTAGGCCTTTTGGGCTGTAGCAGCTTAGGGCACGGTGGTAATCGGTGTGGCTTGGATTGGAGCAGCTACAGTCATTGCTGCATATTGTTTGATGGTCTTTTGCTTCTTCTTCTTGGGCTATTGTTCAGGCTTCTTCATTTCATTAGCCTTAGCCCCCTTGAATCCCTTCCTGTTAAGTAGGTCATCTTTGACATACTCCTTAGTTAATGCACTCAGATGAATAGCCGCCTCGAGAGTGGCATGACTGCTTCCCATGACTATCTTACATGATATAGGAGTAACCAGATGAGGTACCAACATGCACAACTCATGGAAAACAGTTGTGTACTTTGTATTCTCCCCACTGTCTTGCATGAGGCCCCACATCTCTACTTCAAGCATTTTCAGCTCATGACGAGGACATAACTGTTCTACAAGTATCGTTTTGAAATCTTCCGAAGGTTGGGATAAAGCTACTTCTCGACCCCTGGTGTTCTTTTCAGCATTCCACCAGGTAAGAGCATCTTTATGAAAAGCACTAGTTGCCATTGGTTTTCAGGGCAACTTATATAATTATGTATGTCCTTGACACTCTCGAGCAATTGTAGCAGACTCGTAGCTCCCACAGCACCTGAGTACTTCAGAGGTTTAGCATCGTTGAACTGCTTAAAGGTGAAGTTTGCAGTTCCAGTGTTAGTGGTGTTGGAGTTGTTTGTTGCTGTATCACCATTACTTCCCCGCATGTTGTTGGTGATATCAATAACCATAACCCGGAATAACCTCCTTCATATTTAGGGTGATTACTCGGGCAATCTTGTTGATCTCTTCATCGTTGCCGCTTGTTGAACCCTCGTCGTTAGGATTACGTCAAGGAGGCATTCTACGAAGAGAAAGCCACAAGCGGGTCAGTAACGTGAAGTTATATAGTTGAATTACAAGATAATTTAGTAATATTCTCATACTACTAGTATTATCATTCAATTGTAATAATGAGCAAGCACACACATAAGTAGTTAACTTATTGGCATACTTCTCATATGGTTGTATGTCAAGATCTCATGTACAATGTTCCATGTTCATGAAATATCCCACCAAACCTGCACACTGACACACTTCCCCAATATGTCGAAGAGATATTATGTTTAGGGCATACGTAGAGTCAAGCTCAGCTGCCAGCCTACCACTTCTTCGACATACCACGATCGTGCCCTTGTTAGCATTTGGCACTATGATTGTACTAACTACCGGGTATGTTCAATTGATAATGATTCCAAATGATCTTGATCAACTGATCTATGATTGGATTATGATTTAACTTATGTTGGCATGTACTTATGTTGGCATGTACTAATAGTGTTAACATGTAAAACTACGTTGGCACGCATGTACTATGTTGTCATGTTAGTCTATGTTGATATGTACAAAGTATGTATGATTAACACTGTGATCTAAGCATGTTCTTACCTAAGATTGGCACATAAAGTTTACGCATAAGATTGATTCACATAGGATTGATTCACATATTGTCTCATTATGTTCTTTGTACTTTTGACTTCAAGTCTACGTTCACATATGTTTGATTGATGTTCTAATGATTCTTGTTAACCCCAGATCGCCCCAAATAGTCACGCCGAATTCCCCCTATCATACTTAAGTTAGTATATATATATGGCATACGTAGGGGCAAGCCCAGCCACCAACCCCACCACCACTTCAGTATGTCAAGGCTAGGCCGCTGTTTGTATTTGAAGTTAGGATCTCAACTGATGATTGTTTATGCATGTACCATTGAATATGATGTGAAAATCGTAGTCTTGGTTCACTTGTACCAAGACCACTAGTTCCATGTTCTTGTGTCCTGGAATATTCATTCCAGTCTCTCAATACATACTGTATTGAGTATTATGATTCCATGATGAGAACTTCAAGTTAGGAATACTATAAATACAGATTCCTACCCTTGAAGTCCTTAATATGTTAACATGTTGAGAATTTCAGGTCGATGATACTAAGAATATAGATCCCTGCATCTGAAATCCTTTGATGAACACAAAATGAGAAATTTAGCTCGGGTCCTAAATTATAGAATCCTGACTCTAAATTCCATGGTTTGGAAAATAGTTTTAGAAAAATTTTGTCCGTAAAATCTTCCAAGCTTAGTGTAGACTTAATGCTAACTCAAGGCTTACTTAGTTTCTAAGTATCCTCAACTCATAGCACTTAGTCCTATGGGGTAGCTTAGGTTATAGTCTAGGTCATTAATATGATGTTTTTCTAGTTCTCAATAAACTTGGCTCTGATACCAACCAATCAACCCTGCGCCGCGTGCGGAATCCACGGCTCGGTGAAAACTGATCGATGAAATCATGACCAAGATTAATGAAGAAAAACCACAATGTTTACTAGATTTTAGAAGATTAAATGTAGTTGATTACAGATCATATCTATCTACCAAAAGAATAAACAACTAACCGATCTCAAAAATATTGTTTACAAAATAAGAACAGACAAGATAATTAAACAATGAGGATTAAGTGAGTTTCTAATCCATCCTAGCTTGTTTCTTGATCTTGTTCTATCTTAACTTGGTCGCCTTAGTTGTCCCTAGAATGTACCTATCTCTGATTACCTGAAACATGTGAAAAATATCTACCAACTACAAGTAGTTGGTGAGATACATAGGTTTAAGGTTTAAACATATAAGTTTATGAAAAAGAACCTGCATAAAAGTATATAAGCGAATAACTGAACAATGTATAATTTGAAATCTAAATAACATAAAAGTAGTAACATGCTGTTGTAACCTAAACTATCATCAAGTATATTAACATGTCATATTAGAACCAAGTTCTAAACTACGTTTGGAATTAGGTTTAAGACTGACCAATGAAACCAATACGACCCATGGTAATAAAGTTAATTAATACCAACTCCATATTACTAAGCATGTGTCCAATATGGCCTAAGCAGTTAAAACTAATTGACAGCTACTCCATATTGCTAAAACTACACCAATCCACAGTTAGCTATAAAACAAATTTAAAGCTAACTATGACCTTGATGTAGTAAACCTGCTTTCCCTTGATGTGATCACCCAGTGCTAACAATAAACGATTGTGTGAACTCAATTTTGGAAAGCTAAGAATATAGTCCTAAGATTAGCGATTGTGTGAACTTCTAGTCTGAAATCTAAGAATATTGATTTCAGCCCTAGAAGTCCTAAGGATAACGATTGTGTGAACTTTAAGTCTGAAATCTAAGAATACTCATTGCAGCGCTTGAAGTCCTAAATATATATACCAGATGTGAATAAGTTTGTTTACAATAATGTATCCATGTTACAAATCATATTATGAATTTGAAAGCCATTATATACAAAAGCATATCTTTTATAAGGTCGTGTGCCATGACAAATCATGACTAAAGTGCCTTTGATCCAAGATTTTATTAAAAGTATTTAAATTACAACATAAGCCAACATAAGTTTTGTATAATGTAATGAAAACCATTTAAGGAATTTCTTCCAAAATAGTTATTCACATGTTCCACCCAAAAGATTTCAATGCAGAAAATAGGGGCTATGATCTCACCTTGATTGATTGTGAAGTGAATTGGAGTAAGATTATCAATGCTCTCACTTGTGATTTGTGTTTTGATTGTAATCAAATCCCTAATTCAATTTAATATGATTCATGGACTATAAGTATATGTTTCTTCTTGTTTTCTATAAGTTAATTTATGTTATTTCATTTCATTAGTGCACTATGTTGCCATGCTATTCACTACCAACTTAAGCTTAACCATAGTTTCTGTATGTCCTAATGTTTATTGAAAATGGTTTATATTCATGTTCATGACTTTAGAATAAGATTAAACTATGATAAGTATGCATCATACATGTAACATCAGTATAGTAATCACATGTACGGACGATACTTGTAATACTAGTTTGTAATTATGAGTTCGTTTGTGATATCATTGTGAATATTCATTTTGAACAGGTAAACATAACTTAAACACACAACAGTTAAGAAATGGGATTTTCTCATTTAACGAGGAAATATGATGTCTGACACCATAATCCAAAAATAACCCAATTATGAAACATAAACGTTGTGAGGAAACAATTTCAATACCATAAGGGATAACATTATGAAATATTAATTAACAGTGTATTCATGGGAATAATATTTTAAATGATATCATATAATTAGAAAACCAAAACAGAACGTAAAACAATCGTCGTGTTCGTACGGGTGACGATTCGTACGAATACGCGCGAAAGTTATACGTTCTGATGAATTAATTAAAATGAACGATTTCGAAAATAAATTATTAATATTATTTCACGTAAAATACTTATTAGAAATCACCAATTAAAAAGATAATAAAACCATTTTAATGAAAACGTAATATTTACGTAATATTCGTAAGTAACGCGTAAACGAGAAACTGAACAAACCCGAACGTGCATGTAACATCAGTGCCTCAACAGTAGTTCGGAAAAGTAAATTGTACAGTAGAATCATGTACAGAACTATGTGTGATACTTGCTATGTGAATACAATACGAAACTATTCAGAAACATTGTGTGAAATCTGTATGTAACAGTCAGAATTATATCTGACAACATGAATCAGTAATGTGAATGTTAGTTAGGATATGATTATGCGTAAACGTATGTGAGGTTATACAAATCAAAACAATAACGGATGTCTTTATGTGAATATTAAACTGACGGTGTATTCGTGTGGATGACGATTCGCACGGATATATCTTTGAGTTTAACATTCTGAATGATATCTTATAATTAGAAAATCTAATCGGAAAGTACAGTTCTCGTCGTGTTCGTACGAGTGACGATCTGTACGAATACGCGCGGAAACGATACGATCCAACGAAACAGTTAAAATGAACGTTTTTGATAATTTAAAAATAATAAAAAGATTTAGTTAATTTATTAGGAATTACCACCTAAAATGATTTAAAAATGTCTATTTTTACAACATTACGTAACGTTACGCGAGATTACGAAAACGACGCGTTAAAACGAAACCGAACGAATCTAAACACACCTGAACGCCTCTGGCTATAAAAGAACTAAATTTCCTCATCCTCCTCACCAAAATTGCAGATTCCTGCTCTCTCCTCCTTCAATTTTTGGCCATCTCTCTCTACTCTTTCTACCTTCAAGCACACTCAACTCACCCAAATTTGCACCAAAATTGACGTTCTTATAGTCAAAACGATTGTTGGAACGAGGAGAACACAAAAGTACAAAGGATCTGTGGTGAAATGAGCTCGATAAATTGCAGTTTTAGAGAGAAGGTGCGGTGTTCTAGGGTTTTCTCCATTTTTTAGCGTTTTGAACTTGTAATCGGATTCTACCCTTTCAAAACCCATAGGATGTGCACGAAATTTGCTGAGGAACTTGAGGAACATGTTAGATTCTTGATTGGAAGGGTCGAAGTGGGCTGAAATCCACCTAGAAATGGTGTCAAAGCTGCCTAGTGTTGAAGAACACTAGTATCGACGACTATCATGGCTTCAACTCAAATACTTGTGGATTCTGTTAAGTTCGACAATCCCCTGGGGGTTGAAACTCTTCAAAGAAGCTAAGTTAGATACCCTCGAAGGCTGGAAACTCCCAAGACCATCGATACTGACAATATCGATTGCCTTGAAGCTGAAAATTGGGCATATCGATATTAGAGAACTGGCAGTAGGGTTTTGAAGCTTCCATCGATACCGGCAACTTCGAAGGGACATAATATCGGTGGAGTATGTTTGAAATTACTAATATCGATGCCCTCCAAAGGTTCAGGTTCAAGTGACCATCGATAGAAAGGGTTTGTGTTGCTATCGATATTAATAAGGTTCATACAATTGATACTAGCCAGAAGCTTGACGATACTAACACCCCAGTCCCCTCCAAGTACTTAGATCCTAAATTCAGATGTTAAGGATAAAAGTTGAGGCCATGGGGTTTAGTTGAACATGGTATTATCGAGTAAGAGCCATTAGGGTTTATGCAAAGGATTAACCGATTTGTACATTGCCGATACTAAGGCCGTGACCAAGATCAATGAATTTAAAATATGATAAACTTATAAACGAATGTTTTACAAACCATTTAGGATGAAAAGACATAGAATTCATCAACAATACAATGTATCATGAAGGAGTAGTATCGACAAGGGTTCATGTTGAATGGACCAAGTGTTAGCCGAATCGATACTACTTGAATTTTCCAGATACTATCATTCTTGGGTTTTCAAAATGTTTTGAATGAAAAACAAGGTATAATCATAGGTAAAAAATGATACTAAAGCACTAAGATGAGAACAATGGAATTCAAGATACAAGTTAGGTATGTGCGTTGATGCATGATGCCAACATTCATTTTAACTAATTCATATCATTGGTATTTAACCTAGATATTCAAGTTGAATGATCTTAGGTAACAACCAAATCAAGAGTTAACAAGATCAAGAGTTGAATCAAAGAATCATATGAGAACTTGGGGTTACCCTTGATAGGTTTAGTCCAAGTTCTAACACTTAAAAACTTAATGTTTTCTATATTCTAAACTTAGATTTTATTAGAAATATAATATCTAATAACGTGTAACTAGAGTTTAATAAGATCACCATAACTTATTTTGTTAAAGCATTGTAAAGTAAATTGAAGGATTTTTGTAAAATAAACTTAACTTTTCTTAAGTCAACTAGCTTTTTTTGAATGAGGATTTACTAATAAAATAGTTATGTCTTAAATACCATGAACCTTATGATTAATAAGGTTAGATCTTAATTAGCTAATGGGTAAAGGTTCAAGAGGCTATGTTTACTAGAACATCTAGATAAAATCATAGTAAGACATTAGAAAAGTCGTAGGACACTTAGTTGCACATCGAGACCTAACCTTTATACCAAACAACTACGAATACTTATAGTATAAAAATCATAATAAAATAAATCAGGTGTTTAAGCCATATAGTCTACAACAAATGAGCGCGTGCATTCTTGGTTTGATTCACATGCACAACAACGCAGGTGAGTTCATTGCCCCTTTTCTAAACATTTTGTTTTATAACTGCGGGACTAAGAAGCATGCGTAAATAATTTTCTCTGGATTGTATTTTAAATAAAATGCTTTACATTCTATATGTTATGTATGTATAAATGTTATTCTAGACGATCTCTAGGTAAATTTGTGCAGGTTTCTTAAAGGGTTATCTACTTATATTATAAATGGATAGATGTTTTCCTTATGAAAGTTCATTTTTAACTAATCAAGTAAACATTTTCAACGAATCAAATTTTCATTTTTGATGATACAAGTAAACATTTTCAACGAATGAAGTGTTCACTGATCAACGAATCAAGTGTACAATCGTTCAACGCATCAAGTACATGTTTGCAACTAATCTAGTACGAAAGAAGAAATCATTTTTGGGGGAATGTCTGAGAAGTATCAAAGATAACATGTGCGAACAAATCTAAACGAAACAAGTACGAATCTAGACGAATCAAGAACGAAACAAAAATCCTATATTTCAAGAAGTCCTAGCTAGACCGTTTGATATATAGGTCACATGTTTGATGATATTTACAGAATTCACCGCCCCACTAAGAACCTTTGATTGATAGACTGGTATACTCGATTTGACCTAGACCCAAGCATTATCACTTAGTTTTTATTTAAATGTTTATCTATTTATTTAGTTAAGCATTTTAAGTACTTGGTAAACTTCCATAATGGGATAATGGGAATGGTAGTATGAGGAATTGAAAAACACAGGGTTAACTCAAAGAATCAAGAAGGTTGTAGACTCAAAGAATCTAACGAATCTAGTGTGATGCTGGTAGGGAGTGAAACACTTAATTATCATTAATAACAATATCATATGCAGTTTGGTATGTGGTGGGTTGGCGGTAAGCTTGACACTACGTATGCCCTATATATAAGCATACTTGACTGGATAAGATAGGTTGTTGTTGGTGACGTGGCAGGTTTGTTCCAAATCATTTTTCAATTACTAAATTATATGAACTCACCAACCATGTGTTGACTTGGTATTTCGCATGACTTCTTAGGTGACTAACAGGTCTAAGCTTAGGATCTTATGCTACTACTAGGATGCCCAGTTAGAAGACCTAGTACTTTTGGATGTGCATATATTTTGGACATCGCACACGAATCATTTTGTATATCTTGTGCAGTTACAAGGTAGATAGTTTACGATTCTTTTTGGTAGATTTACATTGTTAAATTATGAAACATGACTGATGTAATTTAACTTTGTAATTCAATTTCAATTTAACATTTCTCATTATATATCATGTGCCATGTAAAAAATCTGATCACTTCGATTATCACCCGATATCGCGCCCCGAGACCATTCCGCCTGATAGGAAAGTCGATCCAGCCCGCCGGCTCATGTGTGACAGATTGGTATCAGAGCCATGGTTATAGAGAAATATATGTAATCTTGCTTAAACGATTTGGCCTAGACTAAAACCTAGGGACCCTTCGTGTAGGGAACTTAGGAGTTAGGATTTTAATTTCATTGTGTCTTCTGCATTCGATCATTGCACTAATCGATGTTCTTTCGGTTGTGATCAGAATGACGCCAAGAAAACCACCTCCTCTTATGCCTCCATCACCACCGCCACCTCCTCCTCTTCTGCATACTCCACCTCCCAATCACAAGTTGGATGCTGCTACAATGGCACTGGCCACTTTACTCACCAACCAGATGAAGGAGGTGATCCCTGACATGATGAATCGGATCAACAACAACAACAACAACCAGACAGGGAATTCATCTGGTTCCGGTAGTGGAACTGCAGGAAATTAGCAGTACTGAAGGAGCTGTTTGATTAATCGAATGGATTGAAAAGATGGAGATGACTCTGGACATTAGCAGTTGTCCAGAGCACCATAAAGATAACTCGAGACTAAATAGGATGGAGTTATCTCCTACCAGGATCACGTACGGATTCCTACTGTAGATGAACTTAGGAAACTCATTTTGGATGAAGCGCACAAGAACGATACTCGGTGCATCCAGGTGCTGATAAAATGTATCAAGATCTACGGGGATTCTATCGGTGGCTGGGGACGAATAAAGATATAGCTAAGTACGTTGATCAGTGTCTGACATGCGCAAAAGTTAAAGTGGAACACCAGAAGCCGTCTAGCTTACTGGAACAACCTGAGATTCCACAGTAGAAGTGGGAACAAATCGCTATGGATTTTATTACCAAGCTACCCCGCACTTCTAGTGGGCATGATACGATTTGGGTCATCATTGATCGTTTGACCAAATCTGCTCATTTCTTTCAATGCTTGAAAAATTCACAATGGATAAATTGGCAAGATTGTACATAAATGAAATAGTGGTACGTCATGGTGTTCCATTATCCATCATTTCTGACCAAGGCAGTCGATTCACGTCCAGGTTTTGGCAATCACTGCAGAAATCTCTAGGGACAAGTGTTAAATTGATTAACGTTTACCATCCACAAACAAATGGCCAAAGCGACAGTACAATACAGGCCCTAGAAGACATGTTAAGGACGTGTGTCTTGGATTTCGGTGGGAATTGGAATTCCCATTTACCGCTGATAGAATTCTCTTATAATAACAGTTACCATAGTAGCATCAGATGTGCTCCATTTGAGACACTTTACGGGAGGAAATGCCGGTCACCGATCTGTTGGACCGGAGTAGGAGACAATAGAATAACTGGGCTTGAGCTTATACATGAAACCACTGATAAGATCGCCCGGATCCAACAAAAGTTACAAGCTAGTTGAAGTCGATAAAAGAGCTACGCCGACAAACGACGAAAGCCATTAGAGTTCCAAGTGGGAGACCGAGTCATGTTGAAGGTATCTCCATAGAAGGGCGTATTTCTCTTTGGAAAGAAAGGCAAGCTAGCACCAAGATACGTAGGACCGTTTGAAGTAATTCAACGGATTGGTTCCGTGGCGTATAGGCTGAGACTACCAGATGAACTCCGCGGTGTGCATGATGTATTTCATGTTTCAAGCCTTAAGAAATGTCTAGCCGACAAGTCATTAATCATACCAATAGAAGAAATTCAAGTGGACGAACAATTGCATTTCATCAAAGAACCTTTGGAAATTATGGATCGTGAAGTTAAACAACTGAAACGAAGCCGTATTCCCATCGTTAAGGTTTAGTGGAATTCCAAACGCGGCCCAGAGTTTACTTGGGAGCGTGAGGACCACACGAAGTCTATGTATCCCCATCTGTTCACACAGGAAGGCGTGCCCGATAACGATTCTTAAATTTCGAGACGAAATTTCTCTAACAAGGGGAGACTCTAACATCAGTGCCTGAACAGTAGTTTGGAACAGTAAATTATACAGTAGAATCATGTACGGAACTATGTGTAATACTTGCTATGTTAATACAATACGAAACTATTTAGAAACGTTGTGTGAAATCAGTATGTAACAGGGAGAATTATATCTGACAACACGAATCAGTAATGTGAATGTTAGTTAGGATATGATTATTAGTAAACGTATGTGAGGTTATACAAATCAAAACAATAACGGATGTCGTAATGTAAATATTAAACTGACGGTGTATCTGTGAGTTTAACGTTATGAATGATATATTATAATTAGAAAATCAAATAGGAAGGTACAGTTTTCGTCGTGTTCGTACGGGTGACGATCTGTACGAATACGCGTGAAAACGATAAGATCCGACGAAACAATTAAAATAAACGTTTTTGAAATTTTAAAAATAATGAAAAGATATTTAATTAATTTATTAGGAATTACCACAAAAATGATTTAAAAATGTCTATTTTTACAACCTTACGACGTCACGCGAAATTACGAAAACGAAGCGTTAAAACGAAATCGAACGAAACCAAACACACCCGAACTAACTATACGATTCGTATAGTACTAGATGTAGCTTATAGGGGTATGACTACTGACAACCTTCAATTCCCTGACATGATGTCTTATCTGGTTGTATACGTGGCGTATTGGGTTGTACATCACGTATAGGTTTCACTTATTTCTTGTTGGGCTACTTCACTTTTGGTAAAGAATAAGTAATACATAACGTATAAACCTATACGCCACGTATAAGTATAAAATAGAATTTTTTTGGTTCATTTTATGAAAAATATATATTTTTGTGCCAATGGTTGATCATCTTCTGGCTGACCATCTCCCTGCTGCTCCTGCCCTTCTGACCCTTAATCTGTCATGGCATCATCACCATTGATTAGCATCCAAATCTGGTCGGCCTAAAGTGAGAATCTAAGGCCGACCCTAGGAAAAAGTCTCACTAAATGCATCTCCAAAAGTGTGCAATGGTCTAATCTCACGAGATCGATCAGAGGGGCCAAATCCTACTCACTCATCTGCTACAAAAGGCCTAATAAGCGACATTGCTACTTGTGATAATACCTCATGAAATATGACCTAAGCAATTGCCAAGGTGGCACGTCCTACGACTCAACAAGCAATACAGGTAAAACAGATCCCATATAGTGCACCATTCTCAGCTTTTGCTACGTCCGGTGATGGACATGACAATAAGTCGATGCATGTATCTGAAGATAGGACCATGAATATGGGTGACGGAGACTTTGGTACATAAGAAGGCATCATCGCCAATCTTAGGCCATCATAATCTCAGTGTCTCCTCCTCAACCAAGGAAATGCGCGCCGTGAGCAATGGTGTTACAATCTCTTGCTTGTAATACAAGCCAACTAAGACTGAAAAATGAGCCAGCAAGATCTCATGTGTAAACTTTATGGGTTTTCGAGAATAATTTTAAATTTTAATTGTGTTAGATTTTATATAAACATAAGGTCATTGAAATTCCTAAAAGGTCTTAATCATAAACATATACGGATACATACAAAAATCTGTACAATATTATATAATTACTAGATATACAAAGCCCAAAGGCAATGATTGCCTACAAACTGTACAACTAATTAAATAATAAATAATATTTGATAAATAAATATAAGTTTCATTTAATAACATCGTTGCAGGATTGTCACACCCCGAGCCGGCGGGCTGGATCGACTTTCCCGCTGGGCGGAAGGTTCCCGGGGCGCGATATCGTTTGATAATCGAAATGATCAGATTGTTTACATAGCACATGATATATAACTGAGAAATGCTAACATGACAATGAAATAGAATTACAAAGTTAAATTACATTGTTTCCTCCTAATTTAACTAAGTAAATCTAATCAAAAGAATCAATGAGTTAATATCTTGTATCTGTACAAGATATACAAAAGATGATTCACTGCTTTGTCATTCCAAAAGTATGATCACACAAAATGTAGCCATGTCTTCTAAAAGTCCACTAGCTATGTTCTTGATATCTGATGACTAAACATGTTCGTCACCTGAGAAAACATGCATTTAAACAAAGTCAACACTAGGTTGGTGAGTTCATAAATTTGATAATTGAAAACCTTGTATTATTCGCATACACAATCACATAAGCACACATGTTGCTTGTAGTATGTTTGATTCACCTGTTCCCACAATGGCCTCTCCATAGTTATATTTACAAGTAATATCTCATCCTAGTAGTTATGCTTATATATAGGGCATATGTAGGGGAACCAAGCCCCAACCAACATCCCACCACATAACTAAAAGAACTCCACACTACTTGCAATACAACTATAGATATCCATTTCCGTTTCACCCGTTCATCCCGTTTGTTAAGCACCTGTGGAATCATATGTAGAATAATATAATAAAAAGGGGTTTAGTTAACAAACCGAAGTATTGATAAACCATTTTGTGTATTAAGGAGATTAGATTAAATTAATCTGATCCTTATTATTATTATTCTATTTCTTGTGGGGTTAACTGTTAATCACTTTTAAATAATATAAGAGTGTTAGTTAACCAATTGATATTTGTTCTCAACTTGTAGTGCATAGAGCCTGAAAGGAATCCATTGCAATCCTCACTTAATCAGACTACAATGCATCCGATTTACCTCTATCACTTTGTGTATCCGTAGGCCTCATCGAAACTGTTACTAGTAATATGACCTGAGAGAAAATAAATTCCTCAGTCTACAAGTCAACAGGAAACGATGGATTAATTATAGTTATAACTGCAGATTAATATCAGCATGTGTCGCTTTCTAGACCCTGACTTGAGTAGCCCTGTCACCGGTCATACGTTACCGGCCAATGATTGAGTAATCAACATACTAGCCCTACAAGCTAGAGGTTTGTCAAACCTATGGTACCACTATGCTATCGTCGGTTTAGTCATGTCAAACTAACTGGTCAGCGATTTGTGAAGGGACTTACAATGATCAAACTTGAGTACATGGCACATGATTGAAATGATATAATGCAAACAGTTCAATAGTAATCAATTGTATTGTGTTTATCAATGTTGTTTGTTCTCAAAGTTGTATGTTCTCGTTGTTGTTAACAAAGTTAAATAAGAACTTGTCTTATTACATTATGTTAATTGTTGTGTGAATGATGTTGTTATCATGAAGTTACATTATCATGATTATCATTCCTTGTTGTTCCATAAAGTCACCCTGTTGTCACTAAGATGTGGTAAAAACTAGTCTCACTACACTTAGTCGACTCAGGTGGTGGATGATCCTTGTTTCATGTTATCTTGTAATATGTACTGAGTTGTAAGCTAAGTGTTATAAGCACTTGTCTTATTACACTTAGTTAAATCTAGTATTGAATGATGTCATGAAGGTGTGTTATCTTCATATCATTCATGTGTTTTGTTCTTGTCTTCATGTTCACCTGTGATTATCTCAATATTCTTTCTTGTAAGAATAACTAAGTGTTGTAAGATATAATCTTGCAACTATGTTATTCTATTGTGTTGATGAGTTATGAAATTATATTATCATATTCATCATAGTTATCCCTGTCATATCATGATCATACAAGAATGCATACAATGATAAACGATAATAAGTCAAGCAATATTATCTAATCAAAGTAATAGCAATATGTTAAACTAAAACTTTTAAATAAATAAAACTTAAGCATGTTTCTCAGCCCCGGGAATTTAAAATCAGTTAAGATTAGAAAAGGGGCGTATGAACTCACCTTGTTGTTGGAGTGGTTGACTTAGCTTAAACAAGAACTGCACGCGCTCTATGTTGTACTTGTGGTAGTTTTCACGATCCTGTATTGATTTCACGTTGTATTTAACTCATAAGTATAAGTCCTTAAGTACGTGTTTGTGTGTGTGTTTGTGTTAGCCTTAGGGTTGGCTAACACTGGCGAGTTTCGGTCTTGGTCTTCATTCGGCCCCGTCCATTTGTTAAGGATTTTGAGTCTACTTAACCTAATTAGGTTGGATTTGATATGTTGTTATGGCCCACAATTAAAGACTTAGCTTCTCAATGTTTTCACTCTTATTCAACTCATTCTTGAAAGTCCATAGCCACCCATAACATACTAGTTACTTGTATTGATAAAGTATTTGTAAACCAACCCATTACCACTTTTGTAATAAGATAGGATTCATATATATATATATATATATATATATATATATATATATATATAAATCCATGCGTGTTATTCTAGATCACTAGTTTGGTGTGTTAGGTTATCTCATTACCCATGGGGCTGAATAGATAATGTGATTGGGCTGAGTCACTAAGTCTTTGGGCCGATCCAAGCTATGTGTGGGCCAAGTATTGGGCCGGTTAATTACATAGGCTAAAATGGTCCATGGTTTGATTCCAATTCAAAGCACCATTTTTATGTTTTAATTTTTTCATTTAAAATTCTAATTACTTAATAATAATTATCAAATAAAATTAATAATTAAATAATGATATTAATTAAATAATCGTAGTAAAATAATATAAATAATAAAACAACGTTTTTTCTATTTTTTTTTCTACCACATTCTTTTGCGATAAATCGGTTTATTTTTAGGACGAATTGACATCAACTACAAATGAGATTTTGTTTACATTTTGATATTCATGTTATTGTTATCGATGGCGCGGCTAAGTATTCATATTGACAAGGCGGTATGACTTAAGTTTTTTTTTTGATTAGGTGATATTATCTGAGGCGAATTTTATGTTGTTTTATTTATTTTTTGTTTTATATTTATTTTACTATTGTTAAATGTGTCCAAAGTAACAATAATATTATTTTAATATATATATTTTTTTGTTTATATATTATTTGTTGGTCTTATGTTTGTGTTTCTTGACACTATTTTTACAATTTAGCACGGCCATTTTTCGTTTTAGTGTGACGATCACGTTTACGACAAGCACATTTTAGGCTTTTATGCAAAGTTGACAACCATTGTGGCATGCTTTTATATATGTATTTTGATATATGTGATCATGTCTTCGTTCTTGTATTTGTAACTGTAACCGAATTTCCGCCGCAACGCGCGGGGAATCCTCTAGTTTATATCATATAAATTTTATTTGGATTTAATAAATTAATTGGATCCTAATAAAGTAAGAAAAAAACATTTTCATTTAATAATAAATTATTTTTTAAAAATCTTATTTATAATTGTGTGTGTGTTGACACTTGCATTTATATGTATAATTGTTAGTACCTGATAGCATTAGCATCAGTTGTTGAATTGAAGACAGATTGCAGCTGAGTTGATTAGAAGATCTTTATGTTTATTGTATTTGTATTTGTTTGAGTTTAATGTTATTTTGTTTTTTTTCTTATTTTGTTTTTGATGTATGTAAAATGACTAAGTACTGAACCATCAATACTAATAGTATCGATAGTACCAGCATCGATACTATTAGTATCGACATAGGTGTTAGCTTTGATACTGTCAGTATCGACATATTGCCTATAAATAGGCTATCTTCGATATAATTAGTATCGATTTGGATATAATTCATATTTTCTTTAGAAGTTTATTCTCTCTGATTGTAGTTGCTGAATTCTATTGATTAATACAAGAAGAGTGAATTGTTTTCATATTTGTTTGTTCAATTCTATTCATCTCGATCTATTTTACTTTTGTACAAACGTGATGTTATAGATTTCGCACGTGATATCATGTTATACCAGATCATCTAGATCCTAACCACGGACCTCCAACTGGTATTAGAGCTTTTGCTCGGTTATGATCTTAGAAGAACAAGTTTTTGGTGATTTTCTTGATTGTTGAAGACTTTTTGATAATAATTTGATCGATTTGGATGATCAAATGATAATTTGTCATTGAAGAATAGTTGCTGCACTTGAAAACTTGTCAAGATTCGAAATTTTCAAGTTTGAGATTGTTAGTATCGAAGAAAATGGTTTTTGAGCTGTTTACCATCGATATTGTTAGTATCGATAGTCAGTCTATCGAACTTATTAGTATCAAGGAATTAATATTATCGATACTGTTAATATCGACAAATCAGGTTTTCAATTTTTCTAAGTGTTGATTGTTTCAACAAAACAACTTCAAATGGCCAACTTATCTTCATTATCTTCCCAGTTATCTGACAATGAGGCTGGTACTATGACCAAGCCTCCAAAGCTTCTTTCATTGAGTGAGTACTCATCGTGTAGTGCTCAGTTTAAATCCTTTTTGTCCTTAGTCAATCCAAGTCTAATGATACCATTGATTGAAGGGTATTAGCAACCTCAGCTCAATGGGGTTTACAAGAATGTCTCACGTCTTACAAAAGATGAAAAGAAACTGTATGATTTGGAGAAGAAAGCTTATGCTTTGCTCACTATGGCACTTCCTAAAGAGATTTTTCAATCTTTTAAGTGACACAAAAGATCTAAAGCATTGTGGGATGGTTTGGCAAAGAGATGTGAAGGGAGTGACTAGCTCAAAACAAGTAAAAGAACACTTCTCAAGAAAATAACTTGAAGTATTCAAGTGTATAGACAACGAAACCTTTGAGGTTTCTTTAGATGGACTTCCATCTTCATGGGAGACATATGTCATGATCATCAGAGAAAACACTGACTTGGAGATTATTGAACTTGATGTTTTGATCTCCTCACGTCAATCTTTTGACATTGACATGAAGAAGAGAAAGGCTGGAAACAAGTTCTTAACTCAAAACCTAGACCTTTACATGAAACCAATTGTAGCTCCTGCCACCTCTTCAGGTTCAGTTGCCTTTTTATGAAGCGCTGAAGATGGTGAAATATTTGTTGTTATTGATGACACAACAGAAGTATGTTTTACTTCTGCAACCGGCAAAGAGAAAACATCATGCAGTAGATCAAAGTTAATGAATGTGAAGGTGCCACAAGTGCATCTAGCCTTTTTCATGCAGTTTGTGAATGCATATGATTTAGTGGTGCAAGATGATGCTCAGAGGTTGACTGATGAGGATATGGATCAATTGGATCTAGATGACTTGGAGGAAATGGACATCTAGTGGCAGATGGCTATGTTGACCAGGAGGGCAATGATATTATGTTGAGAAACTCGAAGAGGCTTTTTAACCAGGAACAAAGACTTTAGACACTTGGTCAAAGCTTTGGTATTAGCTACCTCTAAAGTTTTGTATAAAGTTATTTTCGTTGTTTAGTTTTTGCTTAGAAAGAGAGAAGAACAGAATAAAAGCACAAGGAATTTCGGGGGAAGTAATTCATTTTACTCAGGGAATGTTGGGACTTAAATACCCAACATTCAGAGATACAAGACAAGAAATAATAAGACAAATAGCTGACACTGTTACAGACACTGAATCATCAGACTAGTACAACTAATACAAAGTCAACAACAACGGAAACAAGAGTCTTCAGGTCTTTCAAGGTTGAGGTAGCTGTGCTGAGGCTCAGTGGTTATTGTTTCAAAAGGGGTTCATCAGAAGCTGATTGAACAATCAGTTATTTCAGAATCGGAGATTGTCTTCCGAATCATTTGATAGCTTCCGAAGCAGTGGTTATCTTCTGAAGGGATCATGGTTAGCTAATGTCTTCCGATGTAGAGAAGTTCAGCGATAGTTCTTTTTGGCGAATCTTCCGGTATTGATGTTTCGATGCTGAAGCAGTTCTTCAGTCGGAAGAGAGTGTCTTCTGAAGAGAAGCATCCACGGTTGGTCAATCCGTGGTTTTATTCATTTGTCTGGCTTCAGTGGTTTTGCTCATCAGTCCTTATTTTTCAACAGTCTCCCTCTGGACTGATGAAGCCAAAACCATTTATTTTTGTCTAAGAGCCAGACCAATTTTATTTCTAAGAGTCCGCACATAGTTCAGGACTTCATATTCAGTATCAACATTATCCATATTCATATGCTGCATTTCCTTTAGATCATTATTTGGTAGAGTGAGAATTTCATTCCAATCTGAGAAGAAAGATCTTGAACCATTGTATTTCTCAATGATCATGCTCTTGGAGACAGACTCATAGAACCATCTTTTTATTCTAGTTCTGGAATTTTTGATCTGAGGAGGTTGGGACTTAGAAGATGGACCTAAAGGGAGAGGAGCTCTAGCAGGCCAGTGAATTATTTCTCTTCTTTTTACTTGATCATTTGAATCAAGTACCTTCCTTACTACATCATGCTGATGAGGCTCGTAGTTTATCAGAAGATCAGGAAGAATTTGCTTTTCAACTTCAACCCAAGGTCTGAAGTTGACAGCAGATGGAGTTTTTACAGACCCAACACCTAGGCTTCCTATAGGTGCATTTAGCAGGTGATCAAGCATTGTGCTTGGATTAGCATCCTTGAGCTGAGACACTATAGTGGGGACGGGTGAAGTGGCTTCTTTCCAAAGATCAGGATGATCACTGTTCTCTATTTTGAATTTTGACTATTAGTCAAACAGAACGTCATCTCTCCATCTTGTTATTGTGTTCTTTGGTCCCCATTGATTTTGGATGAGGATGTGTTTTATTCTTCTTTTCTGTTCAATGGTCTTTTTCTGCTTGATGTCTGCCTTTATTCTTTTGGATAGAACCTCAGCTTCATTTCTAAGGCTAGTGATATCCCAATTGCTGAAGGTTTCAACTTTGTACTTACTTTCATTCAGCAGAAACTTTATCAATTGCTCCCTCTAAGCTTGATAAGCTTTATTTTGCTGCTGATCCATCAAGGTTATTTGTTCCTGATAGGTCTTGGCCAGATCGTCTCCTGAGAGAGCAGTGGCTTCTAGATCAGCTAGGATCTTATTTTCCTTCTGAGTTTCTTTATGCTTTGTCTCTTGAAGGTCTTCCTCGGAAGAGAATGTCCTTACAGGTGAATAGGATTCCTTCAGTGGAGAAGTTTGTGATTTTTTAGCATCTGCTGACTTTATTGGTGAGGGAGCTGTGGTGGTTTTGGGCAGGTCAGACTCATCATCATCAATCAATATGAGCCTTCTCTTTTTTGAAATAAGAGAGGCAATGGGCGGATCATCATTTAAGTCCGAGCTTGGTTCTTGAACAGGGGTTAGAGGTTTCTGAGGTTTACTATTGGGGGTTTTGGATTTTCTGGCTACACTCTTTTTTCTTCTTGAGAAAGACTGAGTGATTATAGGGGCTGGTTTTTGGCCAATTTTGGAGGCATTGAGAGTAGTAGGAAGGGAGGTATGTGAGGATAGTTCTAGGAGGGTTTGAGAGGTAGAATTTGGAGAAAAGGTAGATGAGTTTTCTTTTTTTTTTTTTGTGTATGGGTGAAGAAGGGATAGATATGGTGGGAGAGATCTGTTTAGGGAATATGGGGTTATGTTCAGATTGGACAGAACCAGTTGGAATTGGTATGTCCTGAGTAGTTGAGGCAAAAGAAGATGGGGCACATCAGCCTAAATATGGGGTTATGTTCAGTGAGTTTGGTCACATCAGCCTAAATATGAGCAACATAATCCGTCAGGTCCTTTAATTTAAGATCTGATTCGTCCATCCTTTTACGGATATCATCCGAATCCCTGACTAGTGAGTAAGTTCTATCATGACCTGAGTCCATCTTAGGAATGTCATGTACCCCTTTTTCTTGGTTCCGGGGATTTCCAGCCTTAGTTTCGGGGAACTTCATGGGCCGTTGCCATACTGGGAATCTTATTGCCTGATCCATTCAGATGAGATCTCATTGGGTTCTCATGTGAGATGGATGCTCCAGATATATGATCATGATGTCTAGATGGAATGGACACCCTGATCTCATCGTCTTCTCCATGGGTAAGAGATTGATGAGTTTGAGCAAAGGTTTGATGTGGCTGTTCCTATATTGGTGAAGGGGGAGGAGAACCAAGTTGCTCAAAGATAGAATCAATCTCATGGAGAACTTGGGTAGGAGAGTGAGGGGTTTTTTGGGGAGAAGAAGCAGAGGTGTCCTTGGGAGATTGGACTGCCATCTGAGTATTAAGTGACACTTCACTGGGTAGAGAGAGTTCCCTTTGGAGTACAACATCATCCTGTTGAGAGGAATGATGAGGAGCTAGATGGGGTAGAGATTCTTGATGCATCTATGAGGATGGAACATATGCATCCAATTGTCCAGTGGGGACAGAGACATGTTCAGGGATCTCATCTTCCTGAACATTATTTTTGGGATTTTTAGGTTTAAAGGCTTTGGTAGAAGTTTTTCTTTTGGCTGGTACCTTCATAGGTGTGGAAGAAGAGGTGGATGTGGGTTCACCAAGGATGGGTGTATCCTCAGTTTCATCCATGTGTCTTGCCTCAGTGCTCAACCTAGTGACACTTGTTTGTCAATGCTCTTGACAGTAGAAAGAGGAGCAATATGACAAACATTATTAAGATAAGCAAAAAGACAAGCCATCACAAACCTAGGATACAATAAAAATTTGGGGGTCTTTTGGTGATGTACCAAATGATCAAAAATTACTTGTGACAAGTTGACTTTTTCTTTGGACAGAACAGCATACATGACATATTGCATGTCATACGGCATTTCTCACCAACTGGTCGTTTTTTGAGAAAGACATTGAAAAATGATGTGATACGGAAACTTGTACTTAGGGTAGAAGAAAGCCTTGTACAAGGTCTTGTTTTTTAGGTCACCCTGATAATCATACTGAACAAAAGCATTATGAAGAAGTTTTAAAGAAATTGTGGTGGGTGCCTCAGTGTCATGCAGATTTAGGGCAACACTTATTTTAGAGGGGGTGAGGGTGACTTGTTGACCAGCGACCACCGAAGCGATGCTTTCAACAGAGTCATCCTTCGACACCAAAGTCGAGTTCGCCCAAAACTGGTTTAGAGCAACTTCTGAGATAGAAGGATTTATGATGAGAGTAGTATGAACGAAGGAGTTTACCAGAATGTCGATTACTTCGTCATAGTGAGGGTACTCAGAAGACTTAACAAGGAAGGCTCCGAGATTGTGAATAGGATTGATTTTCAAATTTTAAGACTCCATTGTTGCGACGATGATGAAAAACAGCCAAGCGTGAGTACGAATTTTGCGTTAAGATGAGAGAGGGGGATACAAGATGTGCAACCGTTTCAAACAAGGGCAGTTTCAATAAATAAAACCTCCACTACTTATAACTTACCAAAAGTTTTACCTTAGGGTTATTACCAGTTGAACAAACCTGTGAGCAAGAGAGAGAAAGACAAACGATAAATGAGTACGTTCATGCACACCCTGAAGTACAGACAAAGTTTTGTAAGGAATGAAGCCTGGTCTGATGCCGTTACACCATCATCATGAGCATCAAGCTCGGACGGAATCAATGTAAGTGCGTCGTGCCAGGCGACATGCCTGACAAGCAGTTGTCCTTCGCCATAAGCAGCATTCTGAAACGTTTGAATTTGAAGGAAAGGTTTTCTTGATCAAAAGAAGATCAAGAGGCTTCTTCAAGTGACTTTAGAAGAACTGAAGAAGATAACCACTGATATAAATAAGATCAGTGGTCATTAGAGAAGAGAAGGGTAGAAAGGTAAAATGAGAAGATATTATCGAACCGTGAGAACAATTATTGTGGGTCAATTCAATTAATTGTAGAGAGTCTAATCTTGCAGAGTGATTAGTGACGGTCAAATCAGGCATAAGTATCTAAAATTTGATAACTACAGAGAGAAGATTTTAACCACGGAAGAGATTTTTAACTTCGGAAGAGCCTTATCCTCGGAAGAAGTGTAACCATGGATAAGTGATAAGGTTAAAAATCTCGGAAGGAATGGAGACCTCGGAAGAGGTAGAAACCACGGAAGGTTTAAAGTGTAACAACGGATGGTTATTACCGTGGATAGATATGAAGCAGTGGCTAGCATAACCACTGGTCCTATCCGTGTTTTGGGAGGTCGCTTTATCAGTGGTTTATCAAATATCCGTTGTTATGATAATTCTTGAAAATTATCCTTTTATATATTTATTGTAGGGTTTAAGAAACATATTCTTAACCATGTTTATTAGCTAATATTTATCATTCCCAATTTGGCCACAAACTTAGAAAAGGTTGAAGAGTCCAAAGGTTTGGTAAATATCTCTGCTATTTGGTCACTAGTAGAAACATGTTCTGGGACAATTAGTCCCTTTTCAAAACAGTCCCTAATGAAGTGATGCCTTATTTCTATGTGTTTGGTTTTAGAATGATAGACATGATTCTTTATTATGTTTCTGGCAGCTTCGCGGTCTATTAAGAGAGCTATTTTTAGTTCAGTTATTCCGAAATCCAACAGTTGGTATTGTAACCAAAGGCTTTGAGCAGTGCAATGAGCTGTTGCAATGTACTCGGCTTCAGCAGTTGAATTTGACACCAAAGTTTGCGTTTTGCTTTGCCATGACACTAAGCAATTTACAAAGAACTGACATCCTCCCGAAGTAGACTTTCTGGTGAGCGAGCCTCCAACATAATCATTGTCTGAAAAACCAACAAGCTTGCAAATTTGGTTAGCAGGATACCAAATACCTAGCACATGAGTGCCTTTAAGATATCTGAATATCCTTTTCACAAATGATAAATGGGATTATTTGGGGGCAAACTGGTATCTTGCACAAACACATGTTGCATACATGATGTATGGCCTTGATGCAGTAAGGTACATCAAAGATCCAATCATGCACCTGTAGAGGGTTTGATCTACAGGTTCACCATTTTCATCTGGAGTTATTCCAGGTGCGGTTGCCATGGGGGTAGAAATTATTTTGCAATCATTCATATCAAATTTATTTAGAAGATCCTTTACATATTTAGATTGATGAATGAATGTCCCATTAAGAGTTTGATTGACTTGGAGTCCTAAAAATGGTTTTAGTTCACTTAAAGCACTCATTTCAAACTTGGAAGACATTAATTTAGAAATTTGTTCACACAAGGAAGGTTTTGTTGATCCAAAAAAGATGTCATCGACATAGATTTGGACCAACAAAAGTTCCTTGTCTACCCTCTTGATGAAAAGGTCTTATCAATGGTTCCCCGAGAAAATTTATTTGAAAGAAGAAATTGAGAAAGAGTGTCATACCATGCTCTAGGTGCCTGTTTCAGACCATAAAGTGCTTTGTCTAGTCTGTACACCCAATCAGGATGATGAACATCATCAAACCCTGGAGGTTGACAGACACAGACTTCCTCCTTTATAGTTCCATACAGGAATGCACTTTTTATATCCATTTGAAATACCTTTATGTTGTGGGATATAGCAAATGCTAGGAAGAGTCTGATGGCTTCTAGTCTGGCCACACGGGCAAAGGTTTCATCATAATCGATGCCTTCCTCTTGGCAGTACCCTTGTACTAGCAATCTGGCTTTATTTTTGATTACAATGCCTCTGTCATCTGTTTTATTTCTGAATACCCATCTAGTTTCGATAGGGAATTTTCCTGCTGGAAAGGGGCAGAGAGTCCAAACATTTTACCTTTTGAATTGTAATAGTTCATCTTGCATAGCCTCCACCCAATTATTATCTTTAAGAGTTTCCTTGTAACATCTGTGCATATAGTCATAGCAGTCATAGACAGTGTTAGTGCAATGTGTATTACATTCAGTATGTCAATGTGATTCATGTGTTCATAATGTGCTTGTGTGTTAGGATCTTGATTATTTAGGAATAAGTATGTATTATTTATTTACAGTCGATTACGCTATGCAAGAACAATATTGTATTATATCGAAACAGTGGTGGGACGGCGTCAGATAAGGCAGGTAGCTGGACTCTGGGGTATGCCCTATACATATACTGCGTTCGGTGTAATGGGATAGTGTTAGTGCGTAGTGTTTAGACGAATATTATGACAATCAATTAATCAAACAAAATCGTAATGCGTAAGCGAGACTGAGTATAGTTATGGGTGACGATCCATAATGATACGAATGTTGAACTTATAATTATGAGTAAACGATTTTAAATAATTATTACGACCGAAAAACGTACACGATTGCGGGTATACACATAATTGTATTTGTTTAACGGTCTGGCAACGCACGAAGAGTAAATATAATTGAAATATATTATTTTACATTTTTACAATTTTGAAACTCATCAAAAGTCGAGAATAATAACTATTTTATTTAAACCGCGTATCATGTGCGTTATGTTCCGAAAACGCGAACCGAGCGACCGAAACGAACCCGAATACCACTCGGACTATAAAAGCCTTGAAGAAGGCTTTTCCCTTCATTAAATTCAGCCACCAACCCTCTCTCTCTCTCTAGATTTTCGTCCTCCAACCTCTCTCTAAGAAAACCAAGCTTTAAACGCTCGTAACTCGCTCAATTCTCAACGGATTTTAGTGATTCTTAAACCTACGCGAAGTTCTCGACATTCCCTACACGGAAGTACAAAGGATCTGAAGTTTTATCCGGTCAAAAACGAGGTACGATCGAAAGAAAATTCTGAAAAAAAATGGGTTTTGTTCGTGAGTTGTTACACACACACATAGACGGTTTCTTGCACCATAGTTCGAGTTTTCGCAACCCTAGTAACCTACCACCGCACGAGGCGAGCTTAGATAAGGGTCTGGAATGGATTGGTTCAAAGAGGAAGAAGGGCTGAACCAGGGTTCGTGGGGCGCGAACCTGGCCGAACCTACTTGATAGCTTGCCGAACCCTGGGGAGGCGGCTAATCTATAGTCAGCTCGGCGAACCTTCTGTCTAAGGTGGCGACCCTTCACCAGCCGAACCATGCCCGACCCACAAACCTTTATGCTCTAGCCGAACCCTAATGGGTTTCACGAACTTGCACGAACCTTCCATGCATGCCACGAACCCCGAAGTGCCGAACCTATGTAGGTTTCTCGGCCGAACCTTCTGCGAGTTCTGGGGTGCGACGAACCCTCCACCTTGAGCCGAACCCTACACTCCATGGTTGACTTTCATGAACCTTAGCTCTCCTCAGCCAAACTCTGATGTCACCGAACCCTTTGGATGCAGCCGAACCTTGCATGGTTCGCTGATCATGCAAGCCGAACCCTCGATCATCATCCTCAGCCGAACCTAGGGTAGGTTCGCCAATCTTAAATGCCGAACCCTGTGATTCCCTGTGCTACGAACCTTATGGGAACCATCGGGCCGAACCTTGTTGATAAAACCAGATAGGTTCGCTGCCATGGGAACCCTCTTCTTCGATATACTGATTAGGCAAACAATAAGCCCAAGTTCATGGCCCAACTTGTTTTGTTCAGGCCCATACACGCACACCCTTGGCCCATATGGTTTTGGTTTGGACCACGTTTTCTTAATGCCCATCCCCTTTATGGTCGGCCCAATCGAATTGGCCCATGATTACTATTCGGCCCACACCACGAAACATTTGGCCCAATTCGATTAAATCGGCCCATGTCCAACCTAAGAGACCTATGACATTATTGAAGCCCACAATGGTTGCATGGGCTCAAGGCCCAATGTTTGGCCCACGAATTAAACAATTGTGAATTGATCATAATTGGTTTAAGTTACAACTTAACCTAATTAGGGGATCAAGTCATAAACCCAAAGGCATTAAACAATTCAAACATCTTTTCAAACTTCGTGTTAAACAATGTTTATCAAATTCACAAACACATGTTACTTTGATGCAAAACAAGTTTGTGCACAAAAGAACATGACACATTCGTTTCATTTATCAATTATCAAACAAGTGACTCATTCATGATATTCCAATTCACAACATTTCTAAACATGAGATCAAGTTATTCAAAAGGCTAATCAAGTTGAAGTTAACACAAGTCAATCAATGAATCAAAGTCTATACAATCATAAATATTATATCTTATGTATGATTACAATGATATAGGAACCAGTTAGAAGTCCTGTTTGCTACTTGCTATTTGTTATAGTTCAGAGTCTACTGCAGACAGGTGAGGACATTAGCCCCTCTTTTACTGTTTTTCAACTGTTTTGGGGTGGAACACGTGATCAAACACACTATTTACAATCGTATTTCATTATACAAGATGTATGCTATTTTACAAACATTACAGGTTCAATGTACAAATTCAACAGATCCATCAACTGTTTTAAAGGATTTTATCAGCTGTTAAATACTTTCTACTAAAAAGGTTTTATTAAGGTTCTTTAAACTGTCTTATAAGGGTTTTACTCAAATTGTTTTATAAATGATAAACACTTTTAAATATTGGAATTTATAAAATCTTTTACTCTAAACTTTTGCTTTCGAAATTAATATGTTATAAACCTTGTTACTATACAAGGACATTATTCTAAGTATTCCATCAAAGGTTCAAAACAAAGGGTTTCAAATCATGGTATTCGAACAAGGGTTTCAATTCATGGTATTCAATCAAGGGTTCAATTCATAGTATTCAAACAAGGTTTTCAAATCATGTTATCAAATAAGGCATTAAATCAATGGTTTTAAAGCAAAGTTCAAAAGCATGGTGTCCATTGTTGTAAACAAACTTATATGCACATCAAGTTACATATTCATTAGCGTTAGTACTGGGTGATCACAACAAGGGAAAGCGGACACATTGGGACAGACCAATTTCTGGAGTTAGCTTTTAAATTTGTTTTAAAAGCTAACTGCAGGTTTTGGGTACATTATGGTTTATCAAAGTTGCTGATATATTTTCTGACTCCAAACGTAGTTTGGGACTTGATTATATGTTGGTTTTTTTCTAGCAAACAGTCTGCTGACTGTTTGGACACGTTTTACAGACTTGATGTTAGTTTGGGTTGCAACTATCCATGGAATTCATTTATTGCTTTATATACACATGCCTTACAATGCAAATTCATGTTTACAAATGTTAAACCTATTGTTCTCACCAACTACTTTTGTAGTTGACAGTTACTTTTCACGTGTTTCAGGTAATCAGGTTTAGATCATTCTCAAGGACAACTAAGTGGACCATTCTAAGATAGAACAAGGCGAAGAAACAAGCTAGGATGGATTAGAAACACATTAAATCCTATTTGTTTAATTGTCTTGTTGGTGTCTTATTTTGTAAACTATATTTTGGGTCTGTAGTTGTCATTCTTTTGGTAGATAGATTGTCTGTAACTAAACAATTGTCTAAACATTATGAAACTTAGTAATCCATTGTGGTTGTTCTTATTCAATACTTGTGCATGATTCAACCACTCATACGTCACCGCGCCGTGGATTCCGCACGCGGCGCAGGGGGTGTGACACTCCTGATACTTGGAGGGCTCAATTTGAGACAAGAAGGCTGCATGAAGGAAAAAGTTTGAAATCTGGCTCCTAGTTTGAGCACCCTTACCTAAATCACCCAAGATCTGCTCTAGGGGATGATTTCCTGTTGAAGGGAATGATGTCCAAACAATTATTTGTTGAGACAGCATCGGAAGAAGACGAATTTTCAGTGGGATCGGGAGAGTCTTCCGGTAAGGTAGCATGAACATGTTCAGGGATATCTACAAGTACATTATCCAAAGCTGGGGATAAGGGAGTAGATATTTGTTCATCTTGATCTTGAGGATTTATTTGATAAGAAGGGATCGAGGTAAAGAATTGAGATACTGAACATTCCTCAAGAGAGGATAGGTCTTCAGAGGTTTGACACGATTTTGAAGAAGGAGAAGAGGAAGAGGTAGGAGAAGTGTATGTGAAACTTTCAAGATCAAAGAGGTCATCAGGAGCAGATGGGAAAGAAGAAATTGATGCAGATTCATTGAATTTAACATCAATGGTTTCCTCAACAATTTTGGTCTTGAGATTGAAAGCTCGGTAAGCTTTAGATGTTTAAGAGTATCCAACAAAATATCCAGAGTCAACTTTAGCTGCAAACTTGGACAAAGAGTCTTTTGTGTTCAAGATGAAACAATACACCCAAAAAGTTTGAAGAAAGAAATGAGAGGTTTTATGTTATGAAGGACTTCATAGGCAGTCTTGTTATGTCTCTTCACAATGTGAACTCTGTTTAAGACATAGCAAGCAGTGTTTACTGCCTCAGCCAGAAGGATAAAGGTAATCCTGAGTCTGTAAGCATAGTTCTTGCAGCTTCAATAAGTGTCCTATTCTTTCTTTCCACAACTTCATTTTGAGCAGATGTTATAAGAACAGTATATTGTCTAAGGATTCCTTTAGAGATGCAGAAATTATCAAGAGCATGATTCTTGAACTCTGTGCCATTATCACTCCGAATAGTCTTGACAGGAAGACCAAATTGTCTTTCAAGTTGAGTGATAAGGGCAATTAGTTTATCAGTAGTCTCATCTTTTCTGAAGAGGAAGAAAGTCCAGCAAAATCTTGAGCAATCATCCACGACAACTAAGCAGTATCTCTTTCTTGCCAAGCTGGCTACCTTCACTGGACCAAATATATCCATATGAAGCAGATTGAGACAGTTAGTTGATTTGGATTCCTCAATAGACTTATGTGATGTTTTATGTTGCTTTCCTTTTAAGCAAGATTCAAACTGACCTTCAAAGTGAAATTCTTTGGAGGGCAATCCTCTTACTAAAGAAAGGGTAGAAAGCTTATGAAGAGTTTGATGATTAAGGTGACTGAATCTTCTGTGCCAAAGAGCAGTTTCAGAACATGATGCTTTGTGTAACATCAGTGCCGAAATCATAACCGGAATAGTAACTTGCACAGTAAATCAGGTACGAACTATGTGTATTACATGCATACTATTATCATTTGATGTTTGACACAAAACTGTTACACATACATTTCAGAAACATGATTCAAAACCATGGTTTAACAGTTAGAATTTCATCTGACAACACAGAACTATCACGTGATTGTTAGTTAGGACTTATTATGTATAGACGTATGCGAGGTTGTACAGAACAAAACAATTACGGATGTCGTTACGTGAATGCTAAATTGACGGATTATTCGTATAAGTGACGATCTGTACGAATATATCTGAAAGTTTAACGTTCTGTATGATATCCAATAATTAGAAAACCATATTGAAATGTGTAGTTATCGTCGTGTTCGTACGGGTGACGATCCGAAAAAATACGCGCGACGACTATACGATTCAATTTAAACAAATAAATTTTACGATTTCAGAAATTTAAAATAAACGGAAGATATTTAGTTAGTTTACTAGGAATTACCACCTAAATTAAATTTATAAATTCTATTTTTAAAACCGTAACGAACCGAACGAACCCGAACGCACCCGAACGCACCCGGGTATTTGAGAGCATTAATATGGCATTAAATGCCATATTTCCTCCCCACCTAATAGCTTCATCTTCCCCATTTCGTCACTTTCTCTCTCTAAATTCTCTCTCTAGAATTCCAAGCCCTAGAATCTTCAATACTCAACCAAATCAAGCCATTTTAGTGTCAAAACGACCACAACAATTGTAGATCGTGAAAGTACAAGAAATCCGAGCTTGGAATCATCTGAAACGAGGTAGATTCGAGTTTAAAGTCACGATTTTTAGGGTTTTTACCCCCTTGATCGAACTCTCATCCACAACCGGTTCTAAACCATAAAACCAGTAGGAACTTGCACGAAATCACTTTGGGGGATGTAGGAACTTGTGAGATTTAATGATTTGGTTGTAAGAATCCAAAAATGGGAGCCTGCACATGTCCGATTTCGAACCAGCCGAGTGGAAGCTCAGATGAGCCAAATGAAGCTATGGCCGAAGGAGTGCCTCATTCGGGGGACTATGTGCGACCGAAAGGGTTAACCCCGAATGGAACCTCCCTTTTGCATGTTCCCTTCCATTCGGTCAACACTTCACATTCGCATGCTACATTATTCGGCCACCCTCATTCGCACGATCTAATCCAGTCGCATGGCAGCTACATTCGCATGCTAACCACGTGTATATGGCCATCTACATTCGGTTGAACCTGGTCCTTCGTATGGCCATGTCATTCGGATAAACCACATTCGGGTGGCCAGTCTTTAACCCACAAGTAGTAGTTTCATTCGGGTGGGCATCATTTGGTCGAGCTATGTCTCAGTTGTGTGAGGCCGAATGTGATGCCAATGATTTCATTTGAGAACTTCCATTTGAATAACACACCTCTTTCTCATATTGCATGCATGCCTGGGAAAAGGACCATTAGGGTTTTCATGGGATGTAACCGGTCTTGTATTAATTGAGATCAAATGCTATCAAAACCGAGTTATTCTAGGTTATTTGAACATATAAGTCAAGAGACTAGACCATTTGAGTACTTAGAATCTAATTAAATTGAGGGAAAACTCTCCAAAGAAGTTGGTGACATTACACAATAATCTTAGTGGTCATGTGTATATTCATCAACTTGGTGTTTCAAAGCTACTAAGTTTTACAACATTAAAACCTTTACAGACTTGCAAACATATGTATTGAGTCAAGTGTCAAGTTTTATCAAAGAACAAAAGGTAAACAAGTTGAGGATTAATCAAGAATCAAGAAACAAGTTAAGTATAGGTGTTGAATGCATTGTTAACACCCAATACTTAGCAAATCTATGCAAACATATAACTAAATTAGATCGTTCAATTGAACTTTCTAAGCAAGTTATACATCAAGACGATCAAAGGGCTACGGATAAATCTAAGTCTAACATGTTGAAATAAATTCTTTAAAAATAAATTATGTTTTAATAAAAAGGAAACGATTTATAAGATTCTTCAATTAAAATGTTTTAAAATAAATCAGATGATTTTAACTTAAAGATTTCAACTTAAAATGAGTTTTATTAAAGATGTTTTACCTATAAGGCCATGAACGAGATAAATTTGGACTTGTGTAATTAAGGTTTAAATGGGAAAACCTACGGGATAAGGATTCATAAAGGGTAACTAGCATAGAGTAGCTAGGGAAGCTTAGAAACACACTAGTAAGGTTTAAGACACATAGTCACACACCGAGACCAAACCCTGTATACGTTATCTTCGAACACTCATTGTATTCAATTCATAATAAATAAACCCAGGTACTGCAGATACTTAATCTACAAGTAGCGAGCGCGCATATCTTTGTGATTCAGTACATAGCAACACAGGTGAGTTCATTGCCCCTCTTCTAAACATTTTTGTTTTACAAAACACGGGGCTGAGAAGCATGCGTAAATTATTTTCTTGAAATATATCTTACGTAAATGCTTTTACTTCACGAATGTTTTACATGCGAAATTGTTATTTTATATTCTGTTTAGGTAAACTATTTACAGGTTTACAAAATGAATAATTACTCATCATGAGTAAGACAATAGTTTCAAAACAAAGAACTATTTTCAGATACGTGTTGCAAAGAAACTAACAATTTAATTCAAAGGACTAATTTCAGTGTCATGATCATGGAAACTAAAAATCTAATTCAAAGAACTAATGTCAATGTTGTGTTCAAGGAAACTAAAGATCTAAATCAAAGAAATCATTTCAGTGTGTGTCTCAAAGAACTAACGAACTCAACAAAGAACAATCCTAGGTGGATGTCAGTCGTATGCCGATCAAGACCACGTGTAACACACTGAAAGTCCCGACATATATAGTAGACTTTTATAGTCATACTAACATGGACAAAAATCGAACAATCAAACGAACAACAAGAGAACAGAGGTGAACCATGGTCAAAGGATATCCTAAAGTCCCGACATAAACAGTTGACCTGAAGGTCAAGCTGATATGGGCACATCATAAAGTCCCAACACATACTGGTAGACTCCTTGGGGTCAAGTCTGATATGGGCCACGTGTGAGACGATACAGACTGGACATCACCAACAACTAAGAACAATTGATTGAGTTAAATAAGGCCCAATCATTATGTCTTAGTTGCATTAAATGTTTACTGATTCATTTAGTTAAGCATTTAATATTATGTTTCTACAAATACTATGGTTGATCATGAATGTGTGATGAACTCAGGAAATCGATAGAATTTCAATTTGTGGAACTCAAAAACTATTGTGTCGATGGTGTGGAATGAAACGCTTAATTATCATTAACAACAATGTATTATGTGGTTCGATATGTGGTGGGATATTGGTTGGGGCTTGTTCCCCTACGTATGCCCTATATATAAGCATATTTGACCGGATAGTATAGATGGTCGTTAGTGAGGTTAAGGTTGTCATTTCAGGTGTTTAAAGGTAATCATTTTCAGACAATTCAAGTATGTGATTCATTGTATGGAATGAAATGCTTAATTATCATCAACAACAATGTATTATGTGGTTCGATATGTGATGGGATGTCGGCTGGGGCTTGTTCCCCTATGTATGCCCTATATATAAGCATATTTGACTGGATAGTATAGGTGGTTGTTGGTGAGGTTAAGGTTGTCATTACGGATGTATAGTGAAACAATTTCAGGTTGCTCAAAGGTGGTGAATTGAATATGAGGAGTGAAATGCTTAATTATCATTGACAACGATGTACTATGTGGTTCGGTATGTGGTGGGATGTCGGCTGGGGCTTGTTCCCCAACTTATGTCCTATATATAAGCATACTTGACTGGATGGTATAGGTGGTTGTTGGTGAGGTCAAGGTTGTCATTCGGACAGGTTTTGTAAAAATTCAGTTTTAAAACAACATTATATGAGCTCACCAACCATGTGTTGACTTGATCTTTTTGCATGACTTCTCAGGTGACGAACAGGTTAACTAGGAAGTTCGTGCTATTGAATATGTTGGCCAGATAGCGGACCTAGTATTTTGGATTTGCATATTTTGAGCATCATTATACATATTGTTTGGTACATCTTGTGCAGATGCAAGATGACGAAATAATGATGTTAGTAGGAGATCTACATTGTTAAATTATAAATAATACTGGTGTAATTTAACTTTGTAATTATATTTCATTTAGTGTTTTTCTCATTATAAATCATGTGCAATGTAAAAAATCTGATCATTACGATTATCATTCCGGATATCGCGCCCCAGGACTTTTCCACCCGACGGGACACACGATCCGGCCCGCCGGCTCGGGGTGTGACACTTTGGCTATCAAACATGTGGGAGAAGATGTTTGAGAATCAGTAGTCATGTATACAACATAGGCATTTCCACTTCTCTTAGCCGTTAGCAAAGTATGTTGATCAATTAAGATCTTTATTTTTGAATTTATTTCAGGAGAAAGAATTTTACAACTGTTCTTGGTGAAAAATGAACTAAAGTTCTTGTCCGCTAATTGAGAAACACTTAAGAGATTAAACTTGAGGTTTTCAACTAAGCTTACATCTTTGAAGTGCAGTTTTCCACTAAGGATAGAACCAGGCCCTACTATCCAACCCTTTGCGTTATTTCCAAAGGAAACAGATCCTCCATTCTTTGGAATTAAGTTATTTAATATGGATATGCATCCTGTCATGTGCCTAGAGCCTCCACTGTCCACATAACATAGATGATTTGGTTTGAAGAAGGTCTCTGCACATGAGGATCAAATGCAATAGGTTAGATATGGGTAATTATTTATTTTTATAAGAAAGAGGAGAACATTTTAGATGCTTATTTGTTTTGCTGAGTGTTATTCATCAACTTCTGCATCATATGTATCAGCTATTGCTGATTTTGATTCAAGATGTTGATTTGTGAATCCACGGAAGAAGGATTCACATCAACAGGAGAATAGGAAGCAGAAGTCACCATGGGATAAGAAGGTGGTGTACCAAGAATGGATGGTCTAGGAGATGCATGTAGAGGAGAAGACAAGTGAAGAGATGAATGGGTGTTAGATCTTATTGTACTGTTAGCTGAGGGTCGATTAGCTTTCTTGGACTTTTTCATCTTATTGGGGAGATTCCCTTTAGATGAAGAAGCCTGTTCAGCTTTCAATTTTTCAGCATTCAGTCTATCTCTAGCTTTCTCCAAATGAGTTTTTGTCCAGGAGTTTTCAATGGTGTGATTGTACTTGAAACACTTCAGACAAGCAGGAGATAATGAAGAATAGTTAGGAATGAATGGCTTATTTGCCTTCATTATTGGGTAAGGTGGGTGTGGATGAGAAGGAGGGAATATGATGTCAACCATGTGCCTCTTTCCTTTGTCAAGATGGGCCACAAGGTTATCAGAAGTTTCAAGTAGTGTTGTGCCTTTTGAGCTTTGAGTAGAGCTCATGGCTAGAGCAATCTTAGTTTGTTCAGAAGAATTATTGTTATGATCACTTTCCTGGTGTGTCACTTCCGATTTTTCCAAATTTGTATCTGTGGGATATACAAACGTTGGAAATTATCTAGGTTGATACACTCTGGGAGGTGAGATCTTTATGGCTGGAATTTCATCTGTGAGAAAGGTAGGGGATAGAGGTTCAGAAACAGTTTCATTTATTTTATTGTCAATCGGGGCATAATCCTCTAGAGGACTAGTGTGATTGTACCCGATTCCAAACTTAGCCTTACTGTGAACTTGCTTACCAAGAAGCATTTTGAATCCTTTGCAGGATTCAACCCACTTTTCACAGCTGACTTTGGTTTGAGACAGTTCATCTCTACAAGCCGCACATTTTTCATTTTGCAAATCAAGTAAAGCTTGTAGGTTAGATTTTTCAGTTTCTAAGATAGAAATTTGGCTATCTTTATTCTTTATTAACTTTTCTACTTTATAATTTTTAATAGGTAGTAGTTTCTCCAACTCCTGATTTTGTTGTTGAAGCAACATGTTGGCTTTCTTTATTTTTGCAAAAGCATCAATGCATGCATCGGTGCACAGTTTTTCGAGACCCTAAGTGATGATGTCCAAAAGATGTAGAGCTGCCCTGCTCTACCTACTTCCCTTCGTTTCCTGAAACATGTAGAAAATCAAGTGTCAACTACGAAGTAGTTGGTGACTAATCATAAGTTTTTATTTTTCCAGAATGTTTACAAGTGTTTATAAAAGTTTATAGTTTTTAGGGAAATACACATGTGAACCTGTGAGATAATTCAGCTCTGCCAATACACAACAAACACAACAATCGAATAACCCAAGTAATCACAGTTAATCATTCAAGTATAGTCAATCAAACACAACCAAACACATCAATCAGATAAATCAAGAGAAATTCCACATTCATCATCAACAATCATCATTCGTCATAGTTATCTCAATATAATACACCGCGGAGGACCTTAGTCAACTCAAACAACGGTAAATGGAAATCATCGCGGAGGACCGAAGTCAACTCGATCAACGACATTCCTAATAATCATAAATGTCAATACAGTGCACTGTAGAGGACCATAGTCAACTCAACCAACAGTGGAATCACCGAGGAGGATCGAAATCAACTCAACAATAGTAACTTAGTCATTGCGGAGGACCTAAGTCAACTCAACGAACAACAACTCAGGGAGTTGTCATAATCCATGTCAATCCACAATCAATAATAATTCAATAATATGAATATCATACTGATAATCTAGGTGTCACCCATGTTTATCAAAATAATATTAATCTGGTATAAATGTTCCACCCCCGAGTTTAAAAGCAAAATGATTTAAAAGGGGGTTATGAGAACTCACCTGAATGTCTCAGATTCAGTATTTTGTAGGATGCGCTAAGTACATGTATTTCATTACTATTAATTGTTCACACGTGTTTACCTCTAATCATTAGGTGTCACTAACTTAGTTTATTTGTCACACCCCGAGCCGGCGAGGTTGGATCGGATTCCTCGTCGGGCGGAAGGTTCTCGGGACGCGATATCGTGAGTGATAATCAAAGTGATCAGATTGTTTTCTTCGCATCAATGTTAAGAATATCTAAATCACAAAGACATTTAACTAAAATTTACAAAGTTAAATTATGATATCAATGTTTGATAATTTAACCCAGTAAACATATCAAAATGAATCATAAGTTCACTATCTTGTATAAGTACAAGATATCAAAAATGATTCACAATGATTAACAAAAGATGTGCTTTCCAAAACTACTAGGTCGTCTAACTGAGCAGCCTAGCTTGCAATCCAAATCCTTAGCCTAATCCTGTACATCACCTGAGAAAGCATGAAAATAAAACAAAGTCAACACAATGGTTGGTGAGTTCATATGATTTTTGGTATTTGAAAATAGTTTTGCAAACCTTTTAGGTAAAACCTTAACCTCATTATCAACACCTGTATCATCCAACTCGGTATGCTTATATATAGGGCATACCCCTGAGTCGAGCCTACGACCCGCCCAGACGCCGTCCCACCACATACTAAGTCACATAGGACATTGTTGTTAATGATAATTAAGCATTTTACCTACCATTTCCTTCTATGATCATCTGAAATTTAAAGCACTCTGTTTAACAGTTTATGATATCCACCCACTTCTATGTTAAAAGACTTGATTTCCATAATTTGAAATAAAAATGTTTTACTGGGTTCACCATGTCTTCATGATTTCCCAAAAGCAATTATAGAAATAAAATGTTAAATATTTAATTAAATAAATAAATAAACATTTACATGCAACTAAAACATGATGATTGGGCCTTATTTGACTCAATCAATTAGACTTAGTTGTTGGTGGTTGTCCAAGTTGTACCCTCTCACACGTGACCCATATCAGGCATAACTCACAAGGAGTATACCTGAGCGTGACGGGATTTTAATGTTTTGCCCATATCAGCTTGACCCTCTGGCCTACTGTATGCGTCGGGACTTTAAGGATATCCTTTGGTTCTTGATCGTCCTTGGTTATCTTGATTTTTGACATTGATTTCATTTGATCGTTCACGTTATTGCCATGTAGCTTGACTACAAGAGTCTACTACTATGACGGGACTTTATGTGTGTTACACGTGGTCTTGATTTCTATACAACTGACATCCACCTTAACTCAAGTATTAATGATTTCATTAGATCTTAATGATTTCATTATTCATTGATTCACACACATTTATGATTTCTGATTCCTTGAGTTCTTTTGATTTGATCTTTCGAATTCCCATGATTTCACAATGATTTTAGATGCATGAGTAGGATCCTGAGTTTATTGATCACACACTGGATTAATTTCCATTGCATTTGATCTTTATCTTTGGTTCTTTTGATTTCACTTTGAATTTAGATTCTGAAATTTGAACTCGATGGACTAAGGGTTTATTTAGAGTTTAGATTTAGGTATTACTCATAAGAGTAATTTAATTAACTTGCTTAATTAACTTGATAGTTAATTTAGCCAATAATTTACCTAGACAGGAGTCTAGGTGTATAACAAGCATATATACAGTATAATATAAATAAAAGCATTTAAGTAAACAATTTAATGAAAACAGTTTATGCATGCTTCTCAGCCCCACGTTTGAAATCAAAAATGTTTAGAAAAGGGGCAATGAACTCACCTGTGTTGCTATGTAAATGATCTAACACAAAAGGCGCGCTCGTTCTAGTAGCTTAGGTTTCTTCAGTTCCTGAGTTATTTTATAAGAGTTGGAATACGATAAGTATACATAATAATCGTCGCACCTAAGGTTTTGGTTTTTGTGTGTGTGTAACTAAGTGTCCTAATTACTAGTGTTTCTATAACTTAATATTCTAATTTAACTTAGCTACCCATTTATAACCCAATCCCATAATTAGTTATAACACTTATCATTAATTTTATAAAATTTGAGCATAGTCTCCTTTGTATCTAGTTCAAATCTAGACAATTATATTGTGCCTATTTTACAACAATTTCCCAAACAATTTAATCACAACAAATCCCTAAAACATTTAAAACACAACATTAATAATTTAATTCATTTTATATCAAACATAAGTCAACGTTTAGTTCATGGTTTTTCTTTGCTATTTGGTTTCAATTTCAACAAGATAATCAAAATAAAGCTTTATTTTAAACATTTATAATTTAAAAAGTTTATAAACCAATTTCTTTTATTTAAATATAGTTGACTTAATTGTAAAATTTCGTTTAACACGTGAGCCCACTAGGCCCAATTAATGATCTTTGGTTCCAAATGGATTTCAAGACTTGTATTTTGATCCTCATAAATACTCTACCAATTTCCTTAGGTTTTATAAGGATTTAGATATCATTAATATGAAAGATAAGAATCCATGATCACCTTTTAACACCTTGATTAATAATATGATCTAGAATCCTACTTTAATTTAAACCTTAATCCTTTGATAATCTAATGTATTCCTACACATGCACTTACTATGCATGCATGTTCTTCCATTTATATCCCCATGCACGTACACATATATGTTCCCATGCACATTAGAAGTTAAGGATTTTGGATAACACTAGGTTTGATATTCCCTTATAGCAGCGAACCTATCCCCTTTGTTAGAAGGTTCGGCTGATTGACAAGGGGTTCGGCAACTCCAAGGAGGTCCTAAGGTTCGGTGCCTAAGAGGGTTCGTTTGTAACCAAAGGTTCGGCTGATTGTTGGCCATCTAAGGTTCGGTGGCAGCCGAAGGTTCGTGCCTATTAGGGTTCGCATGGCCAAGGTTCGGCCATGCAGGGTTCGTTGTACCTACAAAGGTTTGTGGCTCAAATTGGTTCCTTGAAGCTAGCAGGGTTCGGTCATGATGTGGTCAAGGGTTCGGCCGCAAGTAAAAGGGTTCGGTTACTAGGAAGAGGGTTCGGCTAAAGGGTGTAATTCCAGGTTCGTGGGACAGAAGGTTCGGCCACCTTCTGTCCAGCTGCATCGAAGGTTCGCCCCTCCCTTTGTCATGAACCTGTAGCCATCTCCTTCTTCTAACCTTCGGACCTGTTACAGGTTAGTTCTCACAACCTTTTTAGTCGTTACTAAGTGCTTATCCAAGGGTTTACTAAGTGTTACATAGGTTTAATTAACAACAAATCTAATGGGTCGTGAATTTCACTAAAACCGAAAATAAATGTGAAGATTTACCTCAAATTTGATGGAGAAAACTCGGATGCTTTGTACTTTCTCGTTCTACTTGACGTGGTGGTCGTTTTGGCACCGAATAGGCTTGAAATGATGAAGATTCGAGAGAGATCTCCTAGTGAGAAGGTGGAGAAAAACTCCTTCTAGAGAGAGAAGGGCTAGACGAAAATGGTGAGGGTGAGGAGGTTGATGGTGGTGGATGGGAAATTAAATACCCCATTAATGTTTTAAAACATACCGGGTAGTTCGGTCTCGCTCGGTTTCGCGTAAAATACTGGTTCGCGAAGTTTTCGCGATGAAACGACACGATTTATAAAATAAGATTTATAAAATTATTCTAAGTTGTGATTCCTAATAAATTAACTAGTATCATTTATTTATTTTTAAATTTTCAAATATTAATTTACTGTTTAAATTGAAACGCATGGTTGTCGCGCGTATTCGTTCGAATCGTCACTCGTACGAACACGACGATAACTATACTTTTCAATCTTGTTTTCTAATTATGGAATATCATTCAGAACGTTAAACTTTCAGATATATTCTTACAGATTGTCACCTATACGAATAACCCGTCAATTTAGCATTCACATAACGATATTCGTGTTGTTTTGTTCTGTAAAGCCTCACATACGTTTATACATAATAATTCCTAACAATTAATCTCATGATGGTTCTATGTTGCCAGATAATTATCTGACTCAAGAACCATCGTTCTGAACTTGTTTTCTCTGAAATGATTCTGATCTTGCGGTATGATAACATAAAATGATAACAATATACGATATGAACAAGCCATGATATGAATTATGTATTGTCTGTACCTGATTACTGTTCACGTTACTGTAGAGATCACTGTTCCGGTGACGTTTCCGGAACAGATGTTACATTATTCAATCTAAGTTATAAGGAACACTTGCTATTATACCAATTATCATTATTACATCCAAAGTTTTAAAACTTGTTAGTTTTAAATAAATAGATGATTTTAAATTAGAAAACCATGGTATGTTAACATGTCCATATATATATATATATATATATATATAGGCGTGTATGCATGCATGAATTTAAGTAATTATGCATATTAGGTTTTCATTTCAAAGATGATAATTTAAAATACCCATACACATGCATACGTACGTGCATGCGAGGACCCACATATGTATTATCATTTATTGTTGTACAAAAGCTTATCTAAGTTAGTTATGGTTCACAATTTCCAACCTTAGGTTCGACAGTCCACTTGACTCGGCAATCCCCTTAGGTTCGGCCTCATCAGGTTTGGCAACCTCAGGTTTAGCCTCCTTAGGTTCGCCCTACTTAGGTTCGTTAACCCCTAGGTTCGGCGAACCCCTAGGTTCGGTAGCCTCCAGGTTCGATGACCCTTAGGTTCGGTAACCCTTAGGTTCGGCGAACCCCCTAGGTTAGGTCGATCTTAGGTTCGGCCGATCATCATCATCTTCATTCGAGCTTCTGCATGTTGCAGGTCTCTTTCATGGCTTACACTCGTTCACAGCAGTTCGATTAAAGGAGTTTAAGATGTCAGCAATGGTTTTAACGATGGCAGCTACATCCGATTGTTATTACACAAAAACTCAAAAAGTAAACATGCTTATCTACCTGGAAAACATGATCAAATGCTCAAAATCTTCGTGGGTTCTTGTTCTACTTGATCATACGAACGTTTAGGAGCAAAAATCAAGTGAAATGGTTGAGAAATGAAGGAGAAAATGTAGTGAGAAGTTAGAGAGAGAGTGTGTATGTCCGGAAATGTGTTTTTAGTGAGAGAAAGAGGCTTGAGAAATGAAGGAGAAGAAGGAATTCCATCATTTTATACCCCGTAACCATCCCGCGTGCACGGTTTCGTTTATTTCGCGTTAAGATATTTAATATGCATGGTTTTCACGTAAAATACATTTTAAAACACGAAACGCTTAAATAAAGTAATTTCGTTTAACAAATGATTTTAATTAAATTGTTTTATAATTTGATTTTAGTTAATTTAGTTTAGTTATTTGTTTAATAAAACGATTTTATTTGAATTCGTTGAAGGTTGTAATTCCTAATAAACATTTTTGAAATCTTTTTCTTAATTTATTATCGTGAAATATTATTTCGGTTATCTCATCGAAACGCGTTACTCAGGTACGAATTTGCAAAGATCGTCTCCTTTTCAAATCCATCGTTCGTATCGTATTTCGATTCGATTTACGATTGATAGAATATCGTTTCAGTATATTATTCCTAATAATCATATTCGTGTGAATCGTCACTCACTCGAATACATTATTAAGTTAGTATTTCGGAAATAATATTCGTGTTTTAATTTATATACGCGTCCTCACCATCGCGTAATTATTTTAAATAAAGCCTTCATTATTTTAGTAATTATGTCCATAAATTATCAAGTTCCCAATCCAACCCCACTAAATCATATCACTGACACATCCATGACATACCGAAATAAGTTTATGTATAGGGCATATGTAGGAGTAGGTCGCAACCTATCTAGCCACCGTCCCACCACCATTTCGGTAAATCATGACCATATGTCCTTGACTATATTTAGTGACCAAACCAACAACCTTTAACCATTTCCATCAAAATCAGATCATATTAAATAAATCAATTGCAATAAATACTGTGATTCAGTATAGTTATATTTCAAACCAACTTCCCATGATTTATGCGTAATAATCATACATTCTCGTCAAAGTATACTAGTGATAACATCATCAATTAATTCAAAAATTATCAAATTATCATATCAGGTTTTATCAATACAATTAAATATGCCCAGACATACCTAAAATACAGTGTGGTAGGGTTGCTACCAAAGACAATGTCTTGTATCTGCATGGGTAGACCGCCTATGTACTTCTCAATTGCTCTTTCGAATGGTGTCACCAGATGAGGTACCAATAAACTCAGCTCATGAAAGCGAGAATTATAAATCACATTCTCACCATTGTCTTGCTTGAGTTCCCAGAACTCAGCTTCAAGTTTCCTCATCTCACCGCGAGGACAGAACTCTGTGGTCATCAGAGTTTTGACTTCAGTCCAAGTCAGTGCTAGGGCTGCATCAACTCCCCTAGTTCGCTTTTCGCTATTCCACCAAGTTAGCGCTCTCTTTTGGAAAACACTGGTTGCATAGCGCACCTTCAAGTTCTTAGGGCAGTCACTATTGATGAAGGTGTTCTCAATACTCTTAAACCACTACAACAAACTAGTGGCTCCCTCAGAACCCGTGAATTTTGCTGGGTTACAGGAGTTAAAGTGCTTAAATGTGCAAATTGGTGGGTTTGCACCACCCCTGTTTTGGTTGAGAGTTTGGTTGGCTTGATTTAGTTGAGTCACCAACCCAGATATAAGATTTGCTAACTCTTGCAGGCCATTGTTGGCATTACTGCTGTTAGCATCTCCATCATGTGGGTTTGTAGTGTCTTCATTGTGACGGCGCGACGGCATGTTTCTGAGGATGTTAGAAACATGTTACTACCGTTTACAACGTAAGTCATACAAAGTATGGTCAAATGAGTTCATTACAACAGCTAGGATTACATATAGGAACTATATTTTTCTCCTATCTGTCATTAAACCCATAGTAAAGTAATAATCTCCTAATATTATACTAAAGCATCTTAACTAGTCATATCTAATATTAACTAAGTATTCCGAAGTTTCAAACATTTCCCACCCTATTCTAACACCGACAACCTGCCGATGCAGTGCAACAAGTTTATATATAGGGCATACATAGAGTTGACCGCAGTCGCATCATCCGACGTCCCACCACCATTGCATTGCACCACGATTATGCCCTTGTTAGGATTTAGGGTATACCATATATTTTCCAATTATCCCACTTCACAACCCTTATCCTAGGTAGGATAATTTTTAGTGAACTGGTTTCAAGTTCCCTTGGACAACTAGGTTCGCCTAATGTCTAAGTTCACCTGACATCTAGGTTCGCCTATTTCTATGTTCACCTAATTGTCTAAGTTCACCTGACATTAAAGTTCCCCTAGTGTCTAACTTCACTAAAACTCCATATCATCAATAAGGGTTCGTATCATCACGAAGTGCTCTTATTGTCACTAAATGTTCATATCCTCCCTATAATTCATTCTCATCAAGCGTTCATATCATTCATCAAGTCTATCCTATAAGTGTAAACATAAGTGAGTATATCTATATGTTATCCAATGTGTCCATCCAAATCATTATCAATAATCAATTCTCATCAACAATTCTCATCAACCATATCCAACATATCCTAATAACTCCATAATTCCTGACACTGACAGACCCCCAATTTGCTACAAATGGTATATGTATAGGGCATACGTAGGAGTAGGCCGCAACCTATCAAGCCGACATCCCACCACCTTTGTAAGATACTACGAGTGTGTCCTTGTCTGGCGATTACAACAATTCAGTATATAAAGCAAGTAGTCATAAGCAAATAATTTCCGAAACATATATTTTTCCCTTATACTTTAACAATGACATCCACCCAATGTACTGTAAATGGTATATGTATAGGGCATACGTAGAAGTCAGTCGCAACTGCTTCAGCCGACGTCCCACCACCTTTACAATACATCACGAGTATGTCCTTGTCAAGTAGTTCGGGCAGAATCACATAAAGAAACAATTAACACATAATTATCATGCATTGTATATTATATAATAGGAGTTGCAATTAACATGTAATAAACACATAAGCATGAATCCTGAATATAATAACTAGTGTATGAGAAAACTCATACTTGGGTTTCCTATGGTTATAGACTAGGTCAACCATTTCTAGTAACCTAATTCCCTATAACCCAGGCTCTAATACCAATCTGTAACACCGCGACCGATGGCGGAAACGTCGGGATGACACGAGGGATGTAGATTGTTCATAAGATTGTGGGCATCTAAATAAATTATCACATATCAATTAAATCAACTAAAGTAATTACACAAAAATCATGTTCGTCATGATTTAGTTACTACAAGTTACACAAAATATTTAGCTAAATTAACTAAACACTAGTCTTCAGTAATCCAGTTAATTTTAGCTAAGTCTGAGACCCTAAGTGATGATGTCCAAAAGATGTAGAGCTGCCCTGCTCTACCTACTTCCCTTCGTTTCCTGAAACATGTAGAAAATCAAGTGTCAACTACGAAGTAGTTGGTGACTAATCATAAGTTTTTATTTTTCCAGAATGTTTACAAGTGTTTATAAAAGTTTATAGTTTTTAGGGAAATACACATGTGAACCTGTGAGATAATTCAGCTCTGCCAATACACAACAAACACAACAATCGAATAATCCAAGTAATCACAGTTAATCATTCAAGTATAGTCAATCAAACACAACCAAACACATCAATCAGATAAATCAAGAGAAATTCCACATTCATAATCAACAATCATCATTCGTCATAGTTATCTCAATATAATACACCGCGGAGGACCTTAGTCAACTCAAACAACGGTAAACGGAAATCATCGCGGAGGACCGAAGTAAACTTGATCAACGACGTTCCTAATAATCATAAATGTCAATACATCGCATTGCGGAGGACCATAGTCAACTCAACCAACAGTGGTTCGATGACCCTTAGGTTCGGTAACCCTTAGGTTCGGCGAACCCCCTAGATTAGGTCGATCTTAGGTTCGGCCGATCATCATCATCTTCATTCGAGCTTCTGCATGTTGCAGGTCTCTTTCATGGCTTACACTCGTTCACAGCAGTTCGATTAAAGGAGTTTAAGATGTCAGCAATGGTTTTAACGATGGCAGCTACATCCGATTGTTATTACACAAAAAGTCAAAAAGTAAACATGCTTATCTACCTGGAAACATGATCAAATGCTTATAATCTTCGTGGGTTCTTGTTCTACTCGATCATACGAATGTTTAGGAGCAAAAATCAAGTGAAATGGCTGAGAAATGAAAGAGAAAAGGTTGAGAGAAGTTACAGAGAGAGAGTGTATGGCCGGAAATGTGTTTTTAGTGAGAGAAAGAGGCTTGAGAAATGAACGAGAAGAAGGAATTCCACCATTTTATACCCCGTAACCATCCCGCGTGCTCGGTTTCGTTTATTTCGCGTTAAGATGTTTAATATGCTCGGGTTTCACGTAAAATACATTTTAAAACAAGAAACGCTTAAATAAAGTAATTTCGTTTAACAAATGATTTTAATTAAAATTGTTTTATAATTTGATTTTAGTTAATTTAGTTTAGTTATTTGTTTAATAAAACGATTTTATTCGAATTCGTTGAAGGTTGTAATTCCTAATAAACGTTTTTGAATTCTTTTTCTTAATTTGTTACCGTGAAATATTATTTCGGTTATCTCATCAGAACGCGTTACTCACGTACGAATTTGCAAAAATCGTCTCCTTTTCAAATCCATCGTTCGTATCGTATTTCGATTCGATTTACGATTGATGGAATATCGTTTCAGTATATTATTCCTAATAATTATATTCGTGTGAATTGTCACTAACTCGAATACATTATTAAGTTAATATTTCTGAAATACTATTCGTGTTTTAATTTATATACGCGTCCTCACCATCGCGTAATTATTTTAAATAAAGCCTTCAATATTTTAGTAATTATGTCCATAAATTATCAAGTTCCCAATCCAACCCCACTAAATCATATAACTGACACATCCATGATAGACCAAAATAAGTTTATGTATAGGGCATATGTAGGAGTAGGTCGCAACCTCTCCAGCCACCGTCCCGCAACCATTTCGATAAATCATGACCATGTGTCCTTAACTATATTTATGACCAAACCAACAACCTTTAACCATTTACATCAAAATCAGATCATATTAAATAAATCAATTGCAATAAATACTGTGATTCAGTATATTTATATTTCAAACTAACTTCCCATGTTTATGCGTAATAATCATACATTCTCATCAAAGTATACCAGTGATAACGTCATCAATTAATTCAAAAATTATCGAATTTTCATATCAGGTTTTATCAATGCAATTAAATATGTCCAGACATACCTAAAATACAGTGATGTTACAGTGAGTGTGTGTTTGGGAAAGTCACATACGGTGAAGAGTTAGAGTTGGGAGCATTTTTGCATTCCCTGGCAAAGTGTCTAGTGCCGTGACATCTGCAGCATTGGACTTTAGCCTTATTAAGACCAATCCTGGTTTTACCATGGATTCTAGAAAATTTTCTTCCTGTCCTCTTGTAGAACTTGTTGGTTCTCATGCTCAAGAGGGCAAGTTGATGAAGAATATCCATCTCTTCCATTTCATCATTGGAATATGATAGAGATCATCCATGATAAAACACAGATGGTCAGAAATGAGAGAATGGTCATCACAAGAAGAAGAATAGGTGATGCCAGTAGTTATGTCAATGTACTCATCATAACCCTGATCATTTGGCTCAGAGTTATGACTGAGAAGAGCTGTGTTCCCTTGAACGTACTCTTCTGTTTATTTAAAAAACTTTATTAGTTTTTTTTCTGGTCAATCTCCCGCTCAAAGGTGAGCAACTTACCATGGAGTTGGGTAAGTGAGATTTTGCCGAAGTCTGGCGAATATCTCATGACTATGGAATAGGTTTCCCATTTATCAGGATGAGATCTCAAGAATCGATTAAGAACAGAAATAGGGGGTATACTTGACCAGCTAATTTTAGTTCACTTAAGAGAGAAGTGAACCTTTCAAATTACTAAGTCAGTGACTCATTATTTAGTTGGCAGAATGTCTCATACTGTTGAGCCAATATCCCCCTTGTATTGGCCACATCATCATCGGTACCACCGAATTGCTCTTTTAGATCATCCCACAAATCTTTAGCAGACTCGTGGTGAAGAAGACCAGAATATATTTCATTCGGGAGGGCCATAGCCAGCTGAGCATGTGCCTTGGCATCAAGTTCCAACTTCTGGAAGTCTTCTTCGGTGTAGTTCCAAGGATCCTTAGAGACATGGTCTCCAGTCTCTGTGTCCAAGACCATTGGTTTATGAGGTCTGAACATCGCAGACTTCCAACATCCGGTTTGGTTGTTGGACAAGAAGTGTAACATCCTTCTCTGCCATATATTATATTGATGCCTTACCAAGATTGGTGGCTTAGTGGCATAGCCTGTGTTATGAGGGTCTAAGGTGAATTTTTCTACCATAGGTTTACAAACGGTTATGTGTAAATCAAAGAGTGATGAGTTCTCAAAGTAGTTTGCTAGAATGGTTTTTGAACACAGCTTAGTTCAAAACCAAACTCCTACAGATTTAAAAAGTAGAAAGACAGAAGAAACAGAACACAGAAAACTAAACAACAAGATATCGAAGAGAGCTTTGAGTTTTAGCCTTGATGGTTAAACCAAGACTAAGGACAAGTCTCTGATACCAATTGTTGAGAAGCTCGGAGAGGCTGTTTAACCAGGAACAAAGACTTTAGACACTTGGTCAAAGCTTTGCTATTAGCTCCCTCTAAAGTTTTGCACAAAGTTATTTTCGTTGTTTAGTTTTTGCTTAGAAAGAGAGATGAACAGAATAACAACACAAGGAATTTTGGGGGAAGTAATTCATTTTACTCAGGGAATGTTGGGACTTAAATACCCAACATTCAGAGATACAATACAAGAAATAATAAGAAATATAGCTGACACTGTTACAGACACTGAATCATCAGAATAGTACAGCTAATACAAAGTCAACAAAAACAGAAACAAGAGTCTTCAGGAGTCTTCAGGTCTTCCGAGGTTGAGGTAGTTATGCTAAGGCTCAGTGGTTATTCTTTCGGAAGGGGTTCATCGGAAGCTGATTGAACAATCAGTTATTTCAAAATCAGAGACTGTCTTCCGAATCATTTGATAGCGTCCGAAGCAGTGGTTATCTTCCAAAGGGATCATGGTCAACTAATGTCTTTTGATGTAGAGAAGTTCAGCGGTAGTTCTTTTTGGCGAATCTTCCGCTGTTGATGTTTCGATGCTGAAGCAGTTCTTCAGTCGGAAGAGAGTGTCTTCTGAAGAGAAGCATCCGCGGTTGGTCAATCCGCGGTTTTATTCATTTGTATGGCTTTAGTGGTTTTGCTCATCAGTCCTTATTTTCCAACAGATTTCTTCAACGAACTGGAAGGGCTGAGATTTCAGGGAATTCAAAGAAGAAACTCGGTTTCTCCAAACAAAATGTAAAATGCTACAATTGTGGGAATCTAGGACATTTTGCCAGAGAATGTGAGATGCCAGTAAGAAACAACTCAAGGTTTGAAGCTAGTTCGAAATCTGACAAGTTTGGTCCTCGAACAGGAGCTCCTGTTGCTTCTTCATCCGCTGCCACTACACCATCAAAAGCAACTCCTCGAGCTAAAGCTAAAGCTTTACTTGTAGAAGATCAGTGTGGCACTGATTGGTCATCTTATGTTGAGGAAGTTCAAGTGAATGAAGAACCTCATGTGGTGCTTATGGCTCAGACAAGTTCGAAAAAGTTTGAATTATCATCAGGAAAAGCACTTAATGTTAAACTAAATTGTTTAAAGTTTTGTGCTTATTCAGCCAAAGTTGATATGGTTGCTAAGCACAATCAATCATTGATTGATGATATCCAATGCTTAGAAGACAACGTTAAACAATATCTAGCCAATGAATTAAAGTATAAAAATAAACTTGAGGAATACCATGCTGATATTAAAACTTTGACTTTGCAATTGGTTGATAAACAGGACATTATCAATCACATGATTGATGAATTGAAAGTTCGAATAAAGAAATGTAAATCGATTGAGTGTTTGTCTAATGCTCAAATGATTTTCAATGACATTGTGGCTAATCATGTAAGCAATCCAGGTACCCAAGGGTTTGGTTTTAAGGCAGTTCCTCCTCCTATTAACCATCTTTATGGGTCTCTTCCTGTAGAGCCTAATGTTATTCCATTTGTTGTTAAATCCACTAAGAATTTAGACTTGTTTTCAAATGATTTAACTAACTTGTCTAGTTCTGTCAGTATTAAACATGCAAGAAAAAAGATAGAGGATTCAGGAATCAAGAAAGAAGTTTGTGATGGTGATGAAGAAAATAATAGAGATGTGTCTAGTTTAAAATTTGATGTTAAACAAAAAGCTGATGTATCAAATTTTGATTGATAATAACAAAGTTTCTGAGTTTTTCTTAATTGAGGATGTTGACATTAGTGATGAAACTGTCAAAAAGGAATATGATATTCCTAGAGACAGATGTCTTTTTGTTGTACCAGACAACATAATCTATTATACTCTTAAAGGAAATAATGAAATCTTTTGTGATGATGTTCATCCTATATGTTTGATTAAACCAGCATTAATTGACAAAGTTTTTAAGAAACCTAATGCAAAGATTTTTCAGAAACCGGATCGAGTATGTGAAAAGGATTGGGTAAGTAAAGGCAAACATAATTTTGTTAAAAGACAAATTGATCAAAAGGATCTTGAAAAACTATTGTGTCAATCTAATGTTGTTTCCTTCAAAAATAAAAATTCATTGTCTTCATCACAAATTTCTTCTTCTCCAATATTACCATGTGTGAATCAGGATGTACATAATGGTAACTCTGTTGAGTCTAAGCAGTCTGGAAGCAATGGATTTGTAGCTTCACTTTCATATAGGTTTAGTTCAAGATCTAAGGTTAAGAAAATAAGTCTAGCAAAGGATGATAGTCAGTCACAAGTTGTTCATTCCAAGAGGAGTAGAAAGAAAATGCATACAAAGCCAATTAATCTGATTGACTTCATTTCCACAACATTCACTACACATAGGTCAGCACCAATACATCATTCAAACCAGTGAAGCATGTTCATTCTTTTCCACTTGTGGAAAAGAAATTTGTTAAACCATGTGTCAAATCCACTTTTGGAAATTCAAAATTAATGAATTTTGTTAAATCAAAATTTGTTCCAAAGAAAATGATTAAATCTGCTAAACCAGTAGTAAATAATCAGAATGAGATTATTCCTTACAAGCCTATTCCTAATCGAATATGGACTGTTAAGGCAAAAGTTTCTATTGATGAAACTCAATCTGTTTCTTCCATCCATGTCAAAATTCATATGACTAAGACATGGATTCCAGTCCCTCATTGATTTATTATTAAATGTGCAGGATTCATTATCAAGTGCTTCAAAGAATATATGGTACATTGATAGTGGTTGTTCTCGACACATGACTGGAAATTTGGATCTTCTGACAAATATCAAGCGCACTAACGATGGATTTGTTAAATTTTCTGGAAACACTGGTGTATATATCACAAAAGAGGGAGTGTTATCGAATGACATAATAAGTTTTGAAAATGTTAGCTTTGTGGAACAACTCAAACATAATTTGTTGAGTGTTTTACCAGCATGTGATAAAGAATATTCTGTCATCTTTGATAACAAAGCATGCTACATACTGAAGCCTGGAGTGATGATACCTGAAGATTGGATTATGGTGACAGCTCCCAGACACAACAATACATATCAACTGGATATGTCTTCTGCTACTTCATCTTCTTGACTTACATGTTTCTTCTCTAAGGCTACTAAAAAAGATTCAACTTCATGGCATAGACGGATGGGACATGTTCATTTACGGAAAATGAGTTTTTTGATTAGAAATGGTCTTGTTGAGGGTGTTCCATCTCAGTCTTTTGTGATGTTTCATCACTGTATCTCCTGTAAAAAGGGGAAACAACACAAACAATCACATAAGCCTAAAGTTGAAAATTCCATCAACACTCCTTTAACTATGTTACATATGGATCTTTTTGGTCCAGTGTCAGTTAAGAGTGTAGGTGGAAGATCTTTTTCATTAGTGGTTACTGATGATTTTTCTAGATATTCTTGGGTTTCTTTTTAGCTACTAAATCGGAGACTCAGGAGATTTTGAAGAATCTAATTATCAAGATTGAGAATGAATTTTCTACATGTGAAGTTTTTGAGGAGTGATAATGACTCTGAATTCAAAAATCATAATCTGGAGTTGTTCTGCATTCTAAAGGGTATTTCTCATAAGTTTAGTGTTCCTTATACCCCTCAACAAAATGGTGTTGCAGAGTGGAAGAATCGAACTTTGATTAAAACTGCAAGAACTATGCTTGCAGATTCTCATCTTCCGATCATTTTTTGGGCTGAAGTGGTTAATACGACATGTTATACATTAAACCGTGTGCTAACTGTCAAGAAGCATGGCAAGACATCGTATCAATTGCTTAAACACAAAAATCCCAATCTTGCCCATTTGGAAACCTTTTTGTAGCTACATGTACTTATTTGAAGATGACTTCTCCAAAATTTGAGCCTAAGGCGGTGGAAGGAATATTTTTGGGATATTCAGCTAACTCTTTAAACAAAAGAGTTCTTAATTTGGTACAAAGGTGATTGAAGAAGCATATGAAGTCACTGTATGCCGATTCACCGAAATGTTACCTGGAAAATGTCCAGACTGGATGTTTGATTATGAATCAGTCTTTGATTGTTTTCATAACTTGTGTCCATCTTCGAATGATCTAGCTGAATCTTTAAGTGATATTATTAACATTCATGGCTCTTTATTTCCAAGAAGTATTCTAGAATCTTCTGAAGGCAGTTCTTCTGTTCTCTATGACAATTCTTCTTTTTCATTTGTTCCTGAACAAGTTGAAGGTTTTGAAGAGATACATTCCGAAGATGAATTTCATGATTCAATTAATGATCCATCTGTTATTATTGAATCTGAAATTCAGGGGAGATTTTACTAGAAGAAGATAATCATATTACAAATCTTGAAGATGAGATAGTTGTGGAACAGATTGTGACTCATAGAGTTAATATATATCATCCAATTGAAAATATTATTGGTGATTTGAATTCAGGAGTCAAAACAAGGAGTCAACATGTTCTGTAACATCAAGTACCAGATCGTCCGGCAAGTCCGTACGGTACGTGTACTTTCTACAGTAACTATGTGTACTTATACAATTGTAAACAGTACTTGTATTAACAGGATTCTAAATACAAGAACAGTTGTACGTATTTTCGTGTAAACTTAAATACAATAAATACAATGTACATTTGAAACAATAGTTGTGTGTGTTTAAGTGAAAACTTAAATACAGATAACACAACGGATCACGGGAAACAACAGTTTACAAGTGAACAACGAAAACATATCCGTTGCGATCTGATGTCCACAGATGACAGAAATCAGATGGCCGACAAGTTAGTACAAGAACAATGTGAAAACAGGATGTTTAGTTGAATCCGACAGTGAGGAAACACAATTTAAACACAAATGCAGTGCTATTTCAGAATAACGAACTGACAGTGTGTTTGCGTGGGTGACGATTCACATAAACATATCTGTGAGTTTAGAGTTCTGAAATAATAACTGAAAAGTAGAAAACAAAAGTCAGAACGATTACGATTGCGTTGAGCTCCTGAACGATTACGATTGCGTTATCAAATACCATCCGGGCAAAGCAAATGTTGTTGCAGATGCTTTGAGTCGGAAGGAAAGAGTCAAACCCTTACGCGTTCGCGCCATGGGAATGACAGTGCAAACAAGTTTGAGAGATCACATTTTACAAGCACAACAAGAAGCAATGGCAAGAGACAATTTGAAACGCGAGCTCGACTGTGGAGCCGAGAAACATTTCAAGACAAAACAAGATGGAGTTATCTACTATCGGGATCGTGTTTGGATTCCAGCAGTAGATGAACTTCGAACACTCATACTTGACGAGGCACACAAAACACGTTATTCAGTTCATCCTGGTGCCGATAAGATGTACCAAGATCTTAGGTCACTTTATTGGTGGCCGGGTATGAAGAAAGACATTGCCACTTATGTTGGCAAATGTATCACATGTGCCAAAGTCAAAGCCGAACACCAGAAACCTTCGGGTTTGCTGGAACAACCAGAAATACCACAATGGAAGTGGGAACAAATAGCTATGGATTTCATTACCAAGCTACCCCGCACTTCCAGCGGATACGATTCTATTTGGGTCATTATTGATAGATTGACCAAGTCCGCACACTTCTTACCGATCAGAGAGACGTACAAGATGGAGAAACTCGCAAGACTATACATTGATGAAATAGTAGTGAGGCACGGTGTGCCATTGTCTATTATTTCAGATCGGGACAGTCGATTTACTTCGCGGTTCTGGCAATCATTGCAACAATCCTTAGGGACAAGTGTTAACTTGAGCACTGCTTATCATCCACAAACGGATGGACAAAGCGAGCGCACCATTCAAACCCTAGAGGATATGTTGAGAACATGCATCCTAGACTTCAGTGGAAGTTGGGATACACACCTACCACTCATTGAGTTCTCCTACAACAATAGCTACCACAGCAGTATCGGATGTGCTCCGTTCGAAGCACTCTATGGTAGAAAATGTCGGTCTCCAATTTGTTGGACCGAAGTGGGAGATAACAGAATCACTGGGCCTGAACTTATTCAGGAAACTACTGATAAGATAGCCCAGATACAACAGAGATTACAAGCAACACGTAGCCGCCAAAAGAGTTACGCAGACAAACGGCGCAAGCCTTTGGAATTCGATGTGGGTGACCGAGTTATGTTGAAAGTGTCCCCATGGAAAGGCGTAGTTCGTTTTGGGGCTAAGGGCAAACTAGCACCTCGGTATGTCGGACCGTTTGAGATTATTCAACGCAAGGTCCTGCGGCATACAGACTCAGACTCCCTGATGAACTCAGCGGAGTACACGATGTTTTTCATGTATCAAACCTCAAGAGGTGTCTAGCAGACGAATCATTGATCATACCATTGGAAGAGATACAAATTGATGAGCAACTACATTTCATTGAAGAACCTGTGGAGATTATGGAACGTGGAGTCAAGAGACTGAAACGAAGCCGTATCCCTGTTGTAAAGGTTCGATGGAACTCCAAGAGTGGACCAGAGTTTACCTGGGAGCGCGAGGACAACATGAAAGCAAAGTATCCCCATCTGTTCGAGAATTCAAACCCGACTTGATGCTTAAATTTCGGGACGAAATTTCTTTAACAAGGGGAGACTGTAACATCAAGTACCAGATCGTCCGGCAAGTCCGTACGGTACGTGTACTTTCTATAGTAACTATGTGTACTTATACGATTGTAAACAGTACTTGTATTAACAGGATTCTAAATACAAGAACAGTTGTACGTATTTTCGTGTAAACTTAAATACAATAAATACAATGTACATTTGAAACAATAGTTGTGTGTGTTTAAGTGAAAACTTAAATACAGTTAACACAACGGATCACGGGAAACAACAGTTTACAAGTGAACAACGAAAACATATCGGTTGCGATCTGATGTCCACAGATGACAGGAATCAGATGGCCGACAAGTTAGTACAAGAACAATGTGAAAACAGGATGTTTAGTTGAGTCCGACAGTGAAGAAACACAATTTAAACACAAATGCAGTGCTATTTCAGAATAACGAACTGACAGTGTGTCTGCGTGGGTGACGATTCACACAAAATTATCTGTGAGTTTAGAGTTCTGAAATAATAACTGAAAAGTAGAAAACAAAAGTCAGAAAGCAAAACCATCGTCGTATTTGTTCGGGTGACGATTCGAACGAATTACGCGCGAAGGTGACGCGATCTGACGAAACGAAAACGAAATCACGACACGAACGAAAATAATTTAATAAAAATATAAATAACATTTTACAATTTTGAAACTCATCAATTAAATTAAATTAGTTTATTTTATTTATTACAATTAAATAACGCGTTTAATTTCCGGAAACGTAACGAAAACGCAAACCGATCAACAAAAAAACGAACCCGAACTCACGCGGGGTATAAATACCCTTAAATGAGTCTATTTTCTCATTTTTCATCCCATCTTCTTCCTCCCAAAAACCCTATTTCCGGAACCCACCTCCCACCACCATTTTCAAACTTCAAATGCTTATATCTCACTCATTTCTTAACGAAATTGAGTGATTCTTTCGCCTACACGAAGCTCTTGATCTCTACTACACGAAAGTACAACCGATATAAGCCAAAGATCACTGAAAAACAAGGTAATGAGCTGTGAAACCCACGAAAAATTAGGGTTTTCACCCATGTTAGTCGACCACCATTCTTAGACCTCACCTTCGACTTCTACACCTCTAAACTCGACCTTTGCTTAGCACCACCATGGAACACCACCACTAACTCGGATGGTCACTGGTTTGGGCAACCATGGCCGCTGCCTACACAGCTCAGCGAATGGCCTTTGGCCGAAAGAGCCACTTCGAATGGCCTCATACGCCCCTCTTCATTCGCTGCCTTCAGTCGGCCACAATACCTTCATTCGACAGCTACCATTCGTCCTGGAGCCATCCTATTCTTCGGCCAAGACAGGTTCATTCGGCCAAGGCATAGGCCATTCGCCAGACATTCGCCGACCATCATCCTGTGACCCATTCGACCCTCAGCTCACAAACGGTAGAAGCAAAGCAGTCGGCCAAGAACCCTAGTTCAACTGAACAGCTACCAGTAGGCCATCTATGGCTGGGAAACCCTAGTCGGCCAAGTGACATAAAGCAGTAAACCTTTCTGGCCCAACTGTCTCAATTCGGCCCAATTGGTTTTGGCCCACATATGTTCTCGGCCCACTGCTGGCCCAAGGCGAATACCCAATAGAAGCCATCATGAGGCCCAACCTCTTCACCTGACCCATGCAAGTCTTTAGGCCTAACAGGCCCAACAGTTGACCCATATAGCCCCTACATGTTGTCGGCCCAAAGGAAGGCCCAGTATGGCCGAGGCCCACCTCATCTCTTTGGCTTAACAGTTTTGTTTACCTTGGCCCAATTGGTTTAGCCATGGTCTTGGTTTGGCCCATCATAGTTTAGTTGGCCCAAACTGCACTAACAGCCCATTTCTTTTGGTCCAATTGCCTTTCGGCCCATGGCCAAGGATTCGGCCCCTTAATGTTGAAGGAAAAACCGACACCTTAATCCAACTATTAAGAATTAAGATGCATGGATTTGTATAATAATTCTAATTTACTACAAAGGTGATAGAGTTGAGGGTTTGATTTTCTAAAGCTTAAAAACAATGTGTTTTGGGTCATGTAAACAAATGATTTAAGTGTAGAGATAAATAAAGCATTTATGACACCAAACAAGTGATAAGAAAAGAAACTATGGACGAGTAACATTTAATCCAAAAACTAAGTCTACACTTAAAACACTTTGATCACGATAATGATTTAATTGGAACACAAAACTAATAACAAAGTGGGTTAACCCGAACCTAGTAGGTAAGGGTTAGCAAAACTCTTAACAATTGAAGGGGGCCGAATGACGACCGAGACTTACGCGGGTTAGCCAAGATTTATGGTTATCACATACACGCACACAAATTACAATTATTGATACTTATGAGTCGAAAACAACGTGAAATCAATACAGGATCGTGAAAACTACCACAAGATCAAACAAGAGTGCGTGCATATCTACATTTAAGCTAAGTCAACCCAACAACAACAAGGTGAGTTCATATGCCCCTTTTACTTTAATCTTAACTGATTTTAAACTCTCGGGGCTGAGAAACATGTTTACTTTTAATTATTTAAAAGTTTTGCTTAACATGTTATTTATACTTTGATTTTGATAATATCACATTGTTTATTATCGCTTATCATTGTATTCATGCTTGTATGATTATGAGATAACAGGGAAACTCAGATGATTATGATAATGTAATTTCTTAATCATCAACACCTTAGGATAACTTAGTTATAAGATGATAGCTTATAACACTTAGTTATTTCCACATGAGCAAATACTTAGACAGTCTACACCTAATTAACATGATGTAATAGGACAAGTTCTTATTCGACCTTGTTAATTTCACGAGAACAATCCCACTTTGAGACTTTGGGATCACACGGATTACAGTAAATGATGATCATGATAACGTAACTTCATGGGATTCTTATCATTTACAGTAAATGATGATCATGATAACGTAACTTCATGGGATTCTTATCATTTACACCTAATTAACACGATGTAATAATACAAGTTCTTATTCGACCTTGTTAATTTCACGAGAACAATCCCACATTGAGACTTTGGGATCACACGGATTACAGTAAATGATGATCATGATAACGTAACTTCATGGGATTCTTATCATTTACAGTAAATGATGATCATGATAACGTAACTTCATGGGATTCTTATCATTTACACCTAATTAACACGATGTAATAAGACAAGTTCTTATTCGACCTTGTTAATTTCACGAGAACAATCCCACATTGAGACTTTGAGATTACACGGATTACAGTAAATGATGATCATGATAACGTAACTTCATGGGATTCTTATCATTTACAGTAAATGATGATCATGATAACGTAACTTCATGGAATTCTTATCATTTACACGTAATTAACATAATGTAATAAGACCAGTTCTTATTCAACTTTGTTAATTACATGAGGACAATTCCACATGGAGACTCTGAGATCACTCGGCGGAAAAGAGGTGAATGAAATGCATTGTAATCTGATTTCGTGAGGATTACAATGGATTTCATTTGGGGCTCTATATGTTGCATTGGGATTACATTACAAATAGTTAACTAGCACTCTTATTACATAAAAGTGAATAACAGTTAACCCCACAAGTAATAGAATAATACAAGGATCAGATTTAATTAATCTAAATTCCTTAATTCATCGAGGGTCTATCAATACTTCGGTTTGATAGCTAAACCCCTCTTACCATATTATTCTACATATGACTACACATCGGACAAGTTGGATAATTGGGAAATGGATGTCTTTAGTTGTATCGCAAGTGGTGTGAAACTTGGCTGAGTATGTGGTGGGATAGCGTCTGGGCTTGACCCTTTCGTGATTCCCTATATATAAGCATACTTAATCAGGTGATACACTACTTGTACATATAACTAAGGAGAGGCCATTGGGTGGAACAGGTGAATCAAGTATTACAAGTAACAAGTATGACATTGTGGATGTGTGTATGATCAAATCAATGATTTCCATTACTAAACTTATGAACTCACCAACCTAGTGTTGACTTTATTTAAATTACATGTTTCTCAGGTGATGAACATGTGTAAGTACTTATATGCAAGGATTAAGCTAGTGGACTTTTAGAAGACCTAGCTTTATTTTGTGTTGCATGCTTTTGGGAACAAGAACATGAATCATCTTTTGTATATCTTGTATAGTTCAAGATATAAACTCATTGATTTTTTTTGATTAGATTTACTTAGTTAAATTATGATGTACAATGTAATTTAACTTTGTAATTCTATTTCATGTCATGATTAGCATTTCTCATTTATATCTCATGTGCTATGGAAACAATCTGATCATTTGATTATCACTCAAAGATATCGCGCCCCGGGAACTTTCCGCCCGACGGGAAAACACGATCCGTTCCCGCCGGCTCGGTGTGTTTATAGCCCGGTCGTCTCCGTGTTTATAGCCCGGTCGGCTCCGTGTTTATAGCCCGGTCGGCTCTATGTTTATAGCCAGATCGGCTCCATGTTTATAGTCAGGTCGACTCATATGTTTATAGTCCGGTCGACTGCATGTTTATAGCCCGATCGGCTCCATGTTTATAGTCCGATTGACTCTCATGTTTATAGTCCGGTCGACTCTATGTTTATAGCCCGATCGGCTCCATGTTTATAGTCCGACCGACTCTCATGTTTCTAGTCCGGTCGACTTCATGTTTATAGCCCGATCGGCTGTTCATATCCTGATATAATCAGGTCATCATTCATGCTTACCCAGTACAAGTACCAGAGCATCATCGTTCATACATATCCTATAGCACGTATAGGAACATCATTCATTTATCATTCATGATATACTAGCACCATTGCATCATTCAACATAATCATCATAGCATTGTAACATGTCGTGCTAATATATAGCATGCAAGCATCATATTATCTTAACATACATCATGGTATCATATAAATGTAACGCTAGAATCTTTCGTCAATCATACATCCTAGCATCATTTTTTCATATCATGCTCGCATCTATTCATCATATATCATTCGTTCATCCTAGTAACCTAGGGTCTCATTATGGCATCTATTAACTATTGTCACAGTTATCATCGTAATGCATGATGTCATACAATCATTAACACGTTAGGTCCTCATCACTCATTTGTCATGCATTCATCATAATTAGCATATTCCCATGCACATTTCATTATACATAGCATATATTCATACATACGTCATCATAGTATATCATCATTCTTTCATCGTCATACGTAAGCACATAACATCATAACATAACACAAGCATGTATGCCAGCCCAAAACATTAAAGGTGAAATAGGGCATCTAGAACTCACCTGATAGTAGAGTCTTGTTCCCTTAGCCGAACTCCTTAGCTAGGCCTTAAGAACCTATATCAGTACATCGTGTCACTATATACCATTCTTAGACTTAGAATATATTCTAAGTCCTCATAATCCCCTAACCAGCCCCCATTATTCGAAAACCATTCTGTTCCCGACCTGCCTAAGTACTCGAAAACTAGAGCACTCGAATTATCACTAGTACTCGAAATACTAGTGTACTCGAGTTCCCCTGAGTACTCGAATCTCCGTGTGTACTCGAAACTTTGTACTCGAAATCCACAGGCTCGAAGCAGTATACTCGAAATGGTGTCATGATTTTCGAGTATTACCTGATGCATATTTCTGAGTACTCATCTTTTCATCACAAACCATATCAGAATTTCATCTAAGACCCTGGGGAGCTAGTTCTAGGTTCCTTATGTTGTTACCAACACGTTAGAACACCAAGTTTCGAACTTTATGCATAAAGGTGTGAGCTTTATCCACAAGTTCACTTTCGTATAAAAATCCTAACTTTTTCGTTTAGAACACTTACTTGACGGTAGATGATCCCACTGGTAGCTTCTCGTGTGTTCCCTCTTCTCCTTGAGCGAGTTACAGCCGATTCTTGAGGTTATTGAACTCTACTTCGAGTACTTGAGAGAAACTGTGCTTCCAGCCAAAGGGGGTGATAGGCAATACTGATGTTCAGTCTCGTTTCTAAAGCATCATGAAACTGCTTCCAGAATCTTGAAGTAAACCTCGTATCCCGATCTGACACAATGGAGACAGGAACTCCATGTCGGGTCACAATCTCTTTCACGAACAACTCAGACAACCTTTCGGACATATACGTTTCCCTGATAGGAAAAAAGTGTGCACTCTTCATCGGTCGGTCCACAATCACCCATATGGTATCATGTCGTTTAGCTGTTCTCGGTAGCTTGGTGATGAAATCCATGGTGATGTGTTCCCATTTCCATTCTGGTACCTTAAGAGGTTGCACATATCCATAGGGCTTATGATGTTCAGCCTTCACTTGCGCACAAGTAAGGAACTTGTTCACATACTGCATCATATTGAACTTCATACCCGACCACCAATAATCCTTCCGAACATCTTGATGCGTCTTCGTTGCACCAGGATGCCCAGAATAACGTGATTTGTGGGCTTCATCTAAAATCCTTGATCGAATGTTCCCATTTCTGGGCACCCACATACGACCGAATCGTACTTTAACACCGTGATAATTGTCTTCCAAGTTCTTGACTTGTCTGAAGACACGTTCAAAGCCCACATTATCTTCTTTCAATCCTTCCTGTTGCGCCTGCTTGAGCTCATTTAGAAAGTCTGGCGTTATTACCAAACTATACGATTTTTCTCGTATGGCAGGATGATTAGTTTTGCGACTCAAAGCATTTGCCACCACATTGGTCTTTCCTGGGTGATATAAAATATCACAATCATAATCCTTTTATAGCTCAAGCCATCGTCTCTGCCTCATGTTCAAATTCTTTTGCTCGAAGAAATACTTCAAGCTCTTATGGTCGCTGTAGATGGTACTCTTTACTCCATACAGATAGTGCCTCCATATTTTCAATGCAAACATCACTGCAGCGAGTTGAAGATCGTGGGTTGGGTAGTTAGCCTCATGGATCTTTAGCTGGCGCGAAGCGTAAGCTATCACCCTTCCGCTTGGCATCAGTACACATCCCAACCCATTTCGTGACGCCTCGGTATACACAACAAGATCATCATTTCCATCCAACAGTGCTAGAACAGGAGCTTAGGTAAGTTTCCCCTTTAGCACTGAAAACGCTTGTTCTTGGTTTGGACCCCATTCGTACTTTACGTCTTTCTTCGTGAGCTTCATCAATGGCGTCGCTATCTTGGAGAAGTCCAGAATAAATCTCCGATAGTAACCAGCCAAACCAAGAAAACTGCGTACTTTCGTCGGTGACTTCGGAGGACTCCATTTCATAACCGTTTCAACTTTTGCTGGATCTACCATAATGCCTTCTGGGTTCACCACGTGATCCAGAAACTGTACTTCCCGTAACCAGAAAGCGCATTTGGAGAACTTAGCATAAAGTTTCTCTTTCCTCAGGATCTCCAATACCTCACGTATGTGGCAAGCATGGTCTCCCTCGTTCTTTGAATAAATCAAAATATCATCTATAAACCCTATCACCGATCGGTCCAACATCGGTCGACATACCCTCTTCATCAAATCCATAAACGCTACAGGAGCATTCATCAATCCAAACGACATAACGAGAAACTCGTAGTGTCCATAACGTGTACGGAAAGCAGTCTTTGGATTATCCTGCTCTCGAACTTTCAACTGATGGTAACCAGAACAGAGATCTATCTTTGAGAACCAGCTTGCACCTTGCAATTGATAGAACAAATCATCAATTCTAGGTAGAGGATACCTGTTCTTTACGGTGAATTTATTCAGTTCCCTGCAATCAATGCACATGCGCATACTTCCATCTTTCTTCTTAACAAACAGCACCGGTGCTCCCCATGGAGAGTCACTCGGTCGTATAAAACCTTTATCAAGGAGTTCTTGTAGCTGGGTCATCATTTCCTTCATTTCAGTGAGAGCCAAACGGTAAGGTGTTTTGGCAACGGGTTGTGCCCCCGGCACTAAGTCGATTTGGAACTCAATTTCCCGTTCCGGTGGTAATCCAGGCAATTTCTCAGGGAATACATCGGGCAAGTTACGCACCACGGGTACATCATCAATCGTCCTCATATCCGTTCGTTCCTTAATCAAATAGGCCAAGTAGGCTACACACCCTCGCCTCATCATAACATCAGCCTTGATCATCGACATAATCTTCGGCGCATAATAAATCGTTACCGAGCTCCCATCCATCGCACGTAAACATATCGTCTTTCGTCGACATAAAATGTTAGCCTCGTATTTGGCTAACTAGTCCATACCCAAAACTACATCGAACCCTCCCAAGGTTATAAGAAACAATCTTACTAGGAACTTATGACCCTCTATTTCAACATAACAATCAACTATAGCCTCAGTCACCCTGGTCATCTTACCAATAGCCGTTTCTACATCAAATACCCGATCTATCTTCTTAACCTCCCTAGATAACCCATCACAGAAGGTAGAAGACATAAAACTCATACTGGCACCAGAATCAAACAATACAGAAGCAGGACTATTGTTGATAGAGAAGGTACCTGTGACCACATCAGGGTCCTCGATCGCATCATCTTTCGTCATCGTGAAGGCTCGGGCTTTAGCTTTAGCTTTCTGCTTCTCCCTTCCTTTTTCCTCTTTCTTCCCAGAGCCCAAAGCATCGGCCATTGGTTGCCTGCAATCCTTGGCCAGATGTCCAATACCATTGCAGTTGTAACATCTAATAATACCAGGACAGTTGGCTGAAAATGCCCCACCTTTCCACATCTGAAACATAAGTTTGTGCCCACCCGGCACGTCCCAGAGTGGGTTTTCCCACACATGTTGCATCGATTCGTCTCCTCACGCTTCACTTTCTTTCCTGACAACTTTCGTTGGTCTGTTCGACCCCTCTTAGTCTCGGAGGACTCCTTCACCCTTGTTTCCTCTTTCACTGGCTCATCAGCATCACATCATCCCATACAATGCCACTGAGTTCAACAATGGAGTCGAAGGTCTTTGGAGCATTGACCTTCACATGAATCGTTACTTTTGGAGGCAAGCCCTCCATGTACAACTTCACCCTGCGTTCCTCAGTGGAAACCAGATGAGGAACGAGTCTGGCCAGCTCGTTAAATCGCGAAGTGTACTGCCAGTGGTTCAAACTCCCAGCTTTCAGAACCAGAAACTCCCATTCAACCTTGTCCAACTCATTCTTGGGACATAACTACTTAGTGATCAGTTTTTTCAGATCTTCCCAAGTCATCTTTTACATGTCAGCAGCAGTCTTGGATTCTTTGATGGTGTTCCACTAGTGAAGTGCCTCCTCGACAAAGGAGTGAGCCGCACACTTGACAGCTTGATCAATTCGGCACTCACTGTTGGAGATGACAACCTCCATCGCAGATATCTAGTGGCAGGTAGCCACATCATCCTTCTTACCATAAAAAATCGATGGGTTGCATCCTTTGAAGGACTTGTAGTTGCAACCCTTAAGTTTCCCAGACATAGAATCACCGCTCTTTGTCTCGACGATCACAACTTCTTCATCCCGTTTGTAGCTTTCCTTTGTTCCTTCAGACTTCTCTTTCAGAGCATCTTTCAGTGCTTTAGCAATTATCGCCGGCAGTTTATCTTCCATGATCCGGTTCACCTCGTCAGAAATAGCCTTTACCACGATAGGCTCTAGTGTGAACTCTTCTTCATTTTCCGGTGCTTCACTATACTCGTTTTCTTCTTCGTTGACATGTTTTCGGTCTCGAAATGTGGCTCCTCATCTACCTGTGGTTTCATTCGCGATCTACCCTTTTGTCTGGCCATCTAAACTCTCTACATAATGCACCAATTGATGAGTCAGTACAGGAATCAGTTTAGCACGAAATAAGTGTGTAAATCGTTAATGACGTTGATCAGGTGTTATTAACCATTTACCCAACTCATAGGCTCTAAACATTTCCCATCCCATCTCCTCAATGTGCATGACACTAACTATCTCTCTAACCTTACATCTTCATCTTAACTAGTACTTAACATTCAGCTGGTGGCATCTGTGCATCCATGGTTGGCAATCCGCATAATTCAATCCCATTCTCAGTTTAAGTCATAGTATTTGGGATGCTAAGATCTCTCAAACTATGGCTCTGATACCAACTTGTGAGGCCCCGAAACCGGGCGACCCCACAGAGGTTGGTTTTCATCATAACACATAGCTCTTATATTAAAAACTTTCATAATCATGCAGCAGAAATGTAAACACAGATTGATAAACAAAATACAATAAAGTGTATGTATCATAATCATATCGAATTTCCAAGACCATCGGATCGTTTAACTTTATGCCACGGCTGTCTCATGTCCTCTTGTATTCTCATTAACCTGACATACATGCTAAATCAAGTCTGCTTACGCTGGTGAGTTCTAGTTTTACAATTCATCGTAATCGTTTTATTAAATAAAACATTATTTTAATGAAAACATCATTTCATACACATAACCATAGCACATATCCATTTGCATTATCATAACCATCGTTATCATCAAAACCGTTGTCCTCATCATAACCACTGTCTTTAACAGCGGGCTAATGCCGGCACAAGGCTCCATGTTTATAGTCCGATCGACTCTTACCATGTATATAGCCCCATCGGCTCAGTGTTTATAGCCCGGTCGACTCTATGTTTATAGCCCAATCAGCTCCATGTTTATAGTCCGGTCGACTCATATGTTTATAGCCCAGTCGACTCCAGGTTTATAGCCCGATCGGCTCCACGTTTATAGTCCGATCGACTCTCATGTTTATAGTCCGGTCGACTCTAGGTTTATAGCCCGATCGGCTCCATGTTTATATTCCGATCGACTCTCATGTTTCTGGTCCGGTCGACTTCATGTTTATAGCTTGATCAGCTGTTCATATCCTGATATAATCAGGTCATCATTCATGCTTACCCAGTACAAGTACCGGAGCATCATCATTCATACATATCCTATAGCACATATGGGAACATCATTCATTTATTATACATGATATACTAGCACCATAGCATGATTCAACATAATCATCATAGCATCGTAACATGTCGTGCTAATATATCATCCTCTCATATTTTCCTAACCATTTAGGAATTCATGATAACTTTCTATCATCACGTATATAGCATGCAAGCATCATATCATCTTAACATACATCATGGTATCATATAAATGTAACGCTAGCATCTTTCGTCAATCATACATCCTGGCATCATATTTTCATATCATGCTCGCATCTATTCATCATATATCATTCGTTCATCCTAGTAACCTAGGGTCTCATTATGGCATCTATTAACTATGGTCATAGTTATCATCGTAATGCATGATGTCATACAATCATTAACATGTTAGGTCCTCATCACTCATTTATCATGCATTCATCATACTTAGCATATTCCCATGCACATTTCATCACACATAGCATATATTCATACATACGTCATCATAGTATATCATCATTCTTTCATCGTCATACGTAAGCACATAACATCATAACATAACACAAGCATGTATGCCAGCCCAAAACATTAAAGGTGAAATAGGGCATCTAGAACTCACCTGATAGTAGAGTCTTGCTCCCTTAGCCGAACTCCTTAGCTAGGCCTTAAGAACCTATATCAGTACATCGTGTCACTATATACCATTCTTAGACTTAGAATATATTCTAAGTCCTCATAATCCCCTAACCAGCCCCTATTATTCGAAAACCATTCTGTTCCCGACCTGCCTAAGTACTCGAAAACTAGAGCACTCGAATTATCACTAGTACTCGAAATACTAGTGTACTCGAGTTCCCCTGAGTACTCGAATCTCCGTGTGTACTCGAAACTTTGTACTCGAAATCCACAGGCTCGAAGCAGTATACTCGAAATGGTGTCATGATTTTCGAGTATTACCTGATGCATATTTCTGAGTACTCATCTTTTCATCACAAACCATATCAGAATTTCATCTAAGACCCTGGGGAGCTAGTTCTAGGTTCCTTATGTTGTTACCAACACGTTAGAACACCAAGTTTCGAACTTTATGCATAAAGGTGTGAGCTTTATCCACAAGTTCACTTTCGTATAAAAATCCTAACTTTTTCGTTTAGAACACTTACTTGACGGTAGATGATCCCACTGGTAGCTTCTCGTGTGTTCCCTCTTCTCCTTGAGCGAGTTACAGCCGATTCTTGAGGTTATTGAACTCTACTTCGAGTACTTGAGAGAAACTGTGCTTCCAGCCAAAGGTGTGCACGCTTCCCAAGGCACTCATATATATAGGCAATGTACTCGAAGTCCTGGTACTCGAATTTAGGCTTTTCGAGTACACATGTTTCGAGAACGAGAGTACTCGAATTTAGTTCGAGTATGCTTCCTTTGTGAACTTGCTTAGCTTATTTTCCGTCTGTTTTCCAACAAGTATATTATCTGTTACGCATATGTAAATTCAAATAAATTGTATTAGAAAATTTGGGGTTTTACAAGTCACCCCTCCTTACAATAGGTTTCGTCCCGAAACCTGCCTCGTTACACATCGAACAAATGAGGATACAACCTCCTCATTTCTTCTTCTGTTTCCCACGTAGCGTCTGAACCCTTCCGATGCTTCCACTGAACCTTGACTTGTTGAACTGTTTTGTTACGTAATTGCTTCTCTTTTGTATCCATGATCGCGACTGGTTCTTCAATGTAGTTCAGTCGGTTATGCACCTCGATGTCATCCAAAGGAACATGTGTTTGCTCATCCTCCAAGCACTTCCAAAGATGTGACATGTGAAAAGTAAGGTGGATTCCATTCAGTTCCTTTGGTAGGTCTAGTCGGTATGCGACTTTCCCTACCCGTGCTTCTATTCGGAACGGTCCGATGTACCTCGGACTCAGCTTTCCTCTCTTTCGGAATCGAATGATCTCCTTTCATGGTGATACTTTCATCAACACTCGATCGCCAACATCAAACTCTATCGGTCTTCTGTGTTTGTCAGCGTATGACTTTTGGCGATCTTGTGCGGCTTTCATTCGTGCTTTTATCACTCGTAGATTTTTTGCCATATCAATTACGACAGCCTTGTTTCCCATCTCCTTCTATCCAACTTCAACCCAACATACCGGGGTCCTACATCGTCTTCTGTACAACGCCTCATATGGGGGCATTCCGATACTAGAGTGGTAGCTGTTATAATAGGAAAACTCCACCAATGACAAGTGGTCATCCCCGCTCCCTCCAAAATCGATAATGCAGGCCCTAAGCATATCCTCCAACGTTTGAATAGTCTTTTCTGACTGTCCATCCGTTTGGGGGTGATAGGTGGTACTGAAGTTCAGTCTCGTTCCCATATCATCATGAAACTGCTTCCAGAATCTGGAAGTAAACCTCGTATCCTGATCTAACACAATGGAGACAGGAACTCCATCTCGGGTCACAATCTCTTTCACGAACAAATCAGACAACCTTTCGGACATATACGTTTCCCTGATAGGAAGAAAGTGTGCACTCTTTGTCAGTCGGTCCACAATCATCCATATGGTATCATGTCGTTTAGCTGTTATCGGTAGCTTGGGGATGAAATCCATGGTGAAGTGTTTCCATTTCCATTCTGGTACGTCAAGAGGTTCCACATATTCGTAGGGCTTCTGATGTTCAGCCTTCACTTGCGCACAAGTAAGGAACTTGTTCACATACTGCAACACATTGAACTTCATACCCGACCACCAATAATCCTTTCGAAGATCTTGATACATCTTCGTTGCACCAGGATGCACAGAATAACGTGATTTGTGGGCTTCATCTAAAATCCTTGATCGAATGTCCCCAATTCTAGGCACCCACATACGACCGAATCGTACTTTTACACCTTGATAATTCTCTTCCAAGTTCTTGACTTGTCCGAAGAAACGTTAAAAGCCCACATTATCTTCTTTCAATCCTTCCTGTTGCGCCTGCTTAAGCTCGTTTAGAAAGTCTGGCGTTATTACGAAACTATACGATTTTACTCGTATGGCAGGATGATCAGTTTTGCGACTCAAAGCATCTGCCACCACATTGGCCTTTCTCAGGTGATATAAAATAACACAATCATAATCCTTTAATAGCTCAAGCCATCGTCTCTGCCTCATGTTCAAATCCCTTTGCTCGAAGAAATACTTCAAGCTCTTATGGTCGATGTAGATGGTACTCTTTACACCATACAGATAGTGCCTCCATATTTTCAATACAAACATCACTGCAGCGAGTTGAAGATCGTGGGTTGGGTAGTTAGCTGGCGCGAAGTATAAGCTATCACCCTTCACCTTGGCATCAGTACACATCCCAACCCTTGTCATGACGCATCGGTGTACACAACAAGGTCATCATTTCCATCCGGCACTGCTAGAACAGAAGCTTGGGTAAGTTCCCCTTTAGCACTGAAAACGCTTGTTCTTGGTTCGGACCCCATTCGTACTTTACGTCTTTCTTCGTGAGCTTCGTCAGTGGCGTCACTATCTTGGAGAAGTCCTGAATAAATCTCCGATAGTAACCGGCCAAACCAAGAAAAATGTGTACTTCCGTCGGTGACTTCGGAGGACTCCAATACCTCACGTACACAACAAGGTCATCATTTCATAACCGTTTCAACTTTTGCTGGATCTACCATAATGCCTTCTGGGTTCACCATGTGACCCAGAAACTGTACTTCCCGTAACCAGAAAGCGCATTTGGAGAACTTAGCATAAAGTTTCTCTTTCCTCAGGATCTCCAATACCTCACGTACGTGGCAAGCATGGTCTCCCTCGTTCTTTGAATAAATCAAAATATCATCTATAAACGCTATCACTGATCGGTCCAGCATCGGTCCACATACCCTATTCATCAAATCCATAAACGCTGCAGGAGCATTCGTCAATCCAAGCGACATAGCGAGAAACTCGTAGTGTCCATAACGTGTACGGAAAGCAGTCTTTGGAATATCCTGCTCTCGAACTTTCAACTAATGGTAACCGGATCGGAGATCTATCTTTGAGAACTAGCTTGCACCTTGCAATTGATCGAACAAATCATCCATTCTAGGTAGAGGATACCTGTTCTTTACGGTGAATTTATTCAGTTCCCTGTAATCAATGCACATGCGCATACTTCCATCTTTCTTCTAAACAAACAGCACCGGTGCTCCCCATGGAGAGTCACTCGGTCATATAAAACCTTTATCAAGGAGTTCTTGTAGCTGGGTCATCATTTCCTTCATTTCAGTGGGAGCCAAAAGGTAAGGTGTTTTGGCAACGGGTTGTGCCCCTGGCTTCCCGTTCCGGTGGTAATCCAGGCAATTCCTTAGGGAATACATCTAGGAAGTTACGCACCATGGGTACATCATCAATCGTCCTCATATCCGTTCGTTCCTCAATCACATAGGCCAAGTAGGCTACACACCCTCGCCTCATCATAACATCAGCCTTGATCATCGAAAAAATCTTCGGCGCATACATAGCTTTATCACCATAAATCGTTATCGAGTTCCCATCCATCGCACGTAAACATATCGTCTTTCGTCGACATATAATGTTAGCCTCGTATTTGGCTAACTAGTCCATACCCAAAACTACATCGAACCCTCCCAAGGTTATAAGAAACAATCTTACTAGGAACTTATGACCCTCTATCTCAACATAACAATCATCTATAGCCTCAGTCACCCTGGTCATCTTACCAATAGCCGTTTCTACATAAAATACCTGATCTATCTTCTTAACCTCCCCAGATAACCCATCACAGTAGGTAGAAGATATAAAACTCATACTGGCACCAGAATCAAACAATACAGAAGCAGGAATATTGTTGATAGAGAAGGTACCTGTGACCACATCAGGGTCCTCGATCGCATCATCTTTCTTTATCGTGAAGGCTCGGGCCTTAGCTTTCTGCTTCTCCCTTCCTTTTTCCTCTTTCTTTCTAAAGCCCGAAGCATCGGCCCTTGGTTGCCTGCAATCCTTGGCCAGATGTCCAATACCATTGCAGTTGTAACATCTGATAGTACCGGGACAGTTGGCTGAAAAGTGCCCCACCTTTCCACATCTGAAACATAAGTTTGTGCCCACCCGGCACGCCCCAGAGTGGGTTTTCCCACACATGTTGCATCGATTCTTCTCCTCACGCTTTGTAGGACCAATTAGGAGCTCGAAAACAATCCGGTTCCAATGGATATCTACCCGACATCCTCTGGAATAGTGCCGAATCCTATTCCAGGGTTTTCCAATCGATATCAACAGCAACCATGGTGATCCGAAGGTGTAGGATGGACGCTTGAATGAGAATCGAACACCACGGGTTGAGAATCAAACTTGGACGAACAATGGCCGCTCAGATCTTCTAGGGTTTGACACTAGGTGCTCTGGGAAGAAGGAGGGCTCTTGAAAGTTAGGTTTGAAAAGGTTTGGACTTGTATTTATAGTCTGTTGTCATTCGGCCGAATGAGAGGCCGAAGCAACTCATTCAGCGAATGACCCCATCGAATGGACAAGTTAATCGAATGAGTCATTCGGCGAATGACTCATTCGCTCACCAATGTCATTCGCTACTTCGTTCATTCGGCGAATGGCTTCATACTTAGAGCCATTCGCCCGAATGGGTCTGTTATCATACTTGAACATTTAAAATCCTAATCAAACACAAATGTTTAAAGATAAACATTAAGAAACAATATAGAAAGGCAACTTCCATTAATATCATAAACTTTATACATAATGGATAGTACAAAATCGAACTAGGGACATTTAATGCATCTACAAACTCCCCCTTGGACCAAGTTCAATCCTTGGAAGTGTCTTTCTTGAAGAGCTTGTCAGAGATAGCTTTCCGGTCTGCTCTTGCATGAATCTTCAACACCATACAGATACGAATGACTCTCATGAGCTGCATGGCTTGCTCTAAGTCAGCAACATCGAAAAACATCTGATGAAAGTACAAAGTCTTGACATCATCGCGAGACAGATTTGTCAACCACATTGGCTCAAAAATACGTCCGGTTTCCCACTTCTTCTCTTTGCACATTACTATCACAGCTTCTCCAGTACGCCCATCATGATACCACCATCGGAAGTCCTCAATAAATTCTTGACGCATCTTCCTTAACGGAATCTCTTCATGACTTTAGGAGGAAGCCACTTCAGGATAACCTTATGCTTCCGGGTATCTCCATCTATTTCTGGCCAGTAATATCGTTCAGGTTGCTGAGGCCTGAAGTTCACCCACTTCTTTCTGTACTCGTACTGGATCTGTCTGGAGAACCAAGCTGACATCCCTGAGCCATCGATGTATAACATCTTCAAGCGCGCAATCTGATTGACTTCAAATCCTGGCAGTGTCTTGAAGTCATGTGGATGTTTGAAGTAATCAATTCCTCTTTCTCTCTTTACTGCGTAGCATCCTAAGTCATGAAAGTGTGCCCAGCTGAGAATCTGACCTCTAGCTTTGTAGCCTTTGGTCCTATACAAGTTGGTGTGTGTAGCTGGCATCTTCACATTGCTTTCCTTCTTTAGGATCTCCCAGTACGCTTTCCATTCTTCTTTTCTCTGTTTGATGTCATCAGCTGCAGACTTACTACTCTCAACTTGTTCTTCTAAGTATCGGCTCAGCATTTCTTCAGTAGCTTGATCAAACAGATCAGTGAAAATGGCAGTTCGTCTTCAGCGGATGTATACTTGGGATACTCCTCTTCAGTTATGTGTTCCAGAATGACTTCATCAATATCATCAAAAGTTTCTGGAGATGGCTCATCAAAAACTGGAGCTGAGGTGTCCTCTATCACTACCTCGTCAGGATTCAACCTGAATAGCTCAGCTATCTGCTCCTTAGATAAACAATGAATGATTTCCCCCTCTTCTTTGTCATAGCTTACTGAGTGCTGTATGATGCCCTGAGTGTCTAATATCATTGTCAAAGTCTCATCTAAACGACGTCTTAATGGCACAGCTTCGACTTCCTTAGCAGCTGTGGGTTCTTCTGTCTAAGCAGGAGGAGGAGAAGGAGCTTTAGCACCCTTATCGTGCTTTGTCTTTGTACGAATATCAGGAGGAGGAGGGGCTTGGTCATCATCATCATCAGAACTTGAAGATCCAGTAGACCCACTCCCAGATCCATCCTGATCATCATCATCAGAGTCGTCATCTTTCTCTGACTCTTCATAATCAACCTTTTCCTCCTCAGACTCTTCATCTTTCTCTTCATCTTCATCTTCCTCTTCATCTTCTTTGTCTGATTCATCGGAAGCAGGAGCATTTCCCTCCAACTGAGGAGTACCCTCTTTGGTGCCCTCTACAAGCTCAGCAAGTCTGGCATTTTCAGTCTCCAGAGCTAGAATACGATCACTAAAATCATTGCCAGTCAGAGTCAGCTGATTATGCTCATTAATGTACTTTAGCAGTTGTTCTTCTTTTTGGGCTGATCTTGCTCGTAGATCTGCCTGTTGATCTGCAGCCTAAAGTAACAATGCATCTTGATCAGTTATCCTTTGAGTGAGTTGAGCAATCACCAATTCCTGGTCTTTGTTCTTCCTTTCCTTCTCCAGATTCCTTTCCATCAATCTCAGTACCATACTGTTCAGTGTGCTCAACTGCTCGACAACTGAAACAGTAGGTATAATAACATAAGAAGGTGTAATGGAAGGACCAGTAGATGCAGCAGTGAATATGGGATGAGTAACAGAGGTAGTCAGAGGGGCGATAGTAGAACAAGTCAGAACATCCCTTGACTTAGTCAGTGAAGAAACTGTGACTGCTACCACTGATGTAACAGTCGTTGTATCAGCAGTCGATAGTTCTGACCTCCTCTGGAAAAGGAACCTAGCCCTTTTCCTCCTGCCAGCTGGAGATGATGCGTCCTGAGTAGCAATAACAGAAACAGCTGCAGTGGCTGGAGCAGTGGTACGCGGAGGAGGTGAGATATCAAACTCATGAACAAACGAAGGATCTGTGATCTCATTAAGCTGATTATGCTCATCAATGTACTTTAGCAGTTGTTCTTCTTGTTGGACTGATCTTGCTCGTAGATCTGCCTGTTGATCTGCAGCTTGAAGTAACAATGCATCTTGATCAGTTATCCTCTGAGTGAGTTGAACAATCACCAATTCCTGCTCTTTGTTCTTCCTTTCCTGCTCCAGATTCCTTTCCATCAATCTCAGTACCATACTGTTTAGTGTGATCAACTGCTCGACAACTGAAACAGTAGGTTTAATAACATTAGAACGTGTGATGGAAGGACCAGTTGATGCAGCAGTGAATATGGGAGCATGAGTAACAGAGGTAGTCAGAGGGGCGATAGTAGAACGACTCGGAACAGCCCTTGACTTAGTCAGTGAAGAAACTGTGACTGCTGCCACTGATGTAACAGTCGTTGTAGCAGCAGTCGACAGTTCTGACCTCCTCTGGAAAAGGAACCTGGCCCTTTTCCTCCTGCCAGCTGGAGATGATATGGCCTGAGTAGCAGTAACAGAAACTGCTGCAGTGGCTGGAGCAGTGGTACGTGGAGGAGGTGAGATATCAAACTCAGGAACAAACGAAGGATCTGTGATCTCATCAAGCTCTGCCTCACTTCGTTTCCTCTTTCTCTTCACTAATCTCCCACCTATCCATACACTCTCAAACTCATCATTAGGAGTATCTTCCGAGCCTGAACTCTCAGCACCCTCATCACCAGCCACACCACCTTCATCACCTTAGTCATCTGACTCATCCATATCTTCAGCAGATGTGGTGCCTATCATATCAAGTGGAGTAGTAACTATGGAGGTAGTAGTGGCCATGAAGTCCAACTCCAACAGTGAATCAATATCCACATCCTGTTCATCTGCAGCAGACAAACCAACTCCATCACCAACACTCACACCAACTCCACCAACATCCATCATACTGGCCTCAATCGTACTAACACCGCAGTAGTAATGATGTCATAAGCAGCAGCACTCACAATAACACCACTCACAGTTACAGTACTCACAGCAACTGAGCTCTCACCAGCACTAGCACCACTACCATCTGCACCATCATCATCATCACTACCATCATTAGGAACATAATGTCCTCCACCTCTGAGTCTG
>SZYD01000889.1:0-41712 GCA_009363875.1 Mikania micrantha | reverse complement strand
AAAAATATTCAACGCAAGGATCCTCATTTAAACCAGGAATCCTATTCGCGTTGTATGACTGAAAGTTGGGTTCCTCGTTTAAATCAGGCAACTTGAGGTCTAACTGTCACCATGATAAGATGGACCGACAGAATCCTGTTCTATCTTCTCGTCTCCAAAGAAGAAGTTAACGTCCCAAAATGACATTATGTGAATACAATAAACAACTGGAACAATTCAAATAGAGAATCGAAAGTAGAAAAACGCGAATGAATTTGAAACGTTAGTTCGTTCGTTATATATATAATTTATGGAATCTTACGTCGTTTCATTAGTTGTATGAGATTTCAATTTCAAAATTGGTATACGTGTCGTATAGCACTATACGTGGCGTATAGTGCCATCTTCAGTACACTCACCAGACTCTAAAACCAATTATTGTTCTTTATACGCCATGTACAGCACTCTACGTGACGTACAACATCCCATCAATGTGTAGAGGTGTCCGTACTAGTAGTACGAGGTTCTGTACGTGGCGTATAGTACTCTACGTAGCGTACAACACCCAATCATTGCCTAGAATGTCAGTGCAAATGTTGTTGCACGTGGCGTAGGGCACTATATGACACGTACAAAGGGTGTGAAAATATAGAATTGGGTGTGAGATTAACACAACCCTTAAAAAAACCGTAGTTATGCCATAAATTAAAATATAAATATGGACTCAATGTTTCAATAGAATCACCCCAACCAGCTCCTCACTTTTCTATTATTCTGGAAGCCATCGAAACCCGTTAAACTTTGTAAACAGATACCTCAAATCAAACTAACACTCATTTGAGTAAAACCAACCTTTCTTTAATTGATCTCTTCCAAGCCACAATTGGAACTCATTTTAAACAACACCATACAAAACACCTTAACTACTGGTACTTCTCACGAATCTCATTGTGATGGTTCACAAGGTTCGAGACACCTCATTTCTTGAGCGACCATCCTAACTTACAGCCTACAAGTCCTTTCAAATCTACCCCTTTTGCTACTTAAGTCCATTCACATCGGATGTAGACTATAAACTAAATGTACACTTAATGTTCTTTATTGTATTTATTAGGTTTTTATTGTATCTCTTTATTAGAGGCTTTATGTATACCTTTGATGTAACCATTATTCCATTATATATATTGGTGGCTATCCTCACATTGAGGATTGCATTGAGTGTTTATTCACATGGTATAGAGCCAAAGGTCCTCCTTCTTTTCCCTTCCCCCTTCGTTACCGTTTCTTCTTCTTCCCCCTTCCTTTTGCAACTTTCTTCCTATTCTCCTTCTTTCCAATGGCCGGTTCTTCTTCAAACAATGAATTCCCTATGAATACTCTCATGCATATGATCCACATAAAATTATGTTCTACCAATTATCTGCTTTGGAAGAACCAAATGGAACCAATACTCAATTATCAACACCTCATGTCTCATGTTGATGGTAGTTCCGCAGCCCCACCCGCCACCCTCCCTGCAGATGGAAAAACCGTTGAGAACCCGGCGTATACGGTCTGGTTAACCGCCGATCAGAGGACTATTATCCTCCTCCATGCTTCCCTCTCCGAAGAAGCCGTCACTGTTATCATAGGCTTACCCACTGCTCGTGCCATTTGGGTTGCACTCGAAACGGCCTATGCAAATCCTTCTATTGAACGTGCACATAATCTGCGTGACAAACTTAGTTCCCTGCAAAAAGGCTCTCAATCTGTTGCGGAATTTGTTCGGACATTCAAAAACTTATCCGATCAACTAGCGGCTATCGCTCAACCCGCTTCGGCTGCCGATCTGACTCACTGGTTCTTGCGTGGCCTTGGTACTGCATTTGAGGGTTTTTCCACTGCTATTCGTACAACTCGTCCCGCTCCCTCCTTTGCCGATCTAATGGTTCAAGCGGAAAGTCATGAACTTTTCCTTCAGTCTTTGCATGGCACGTCGAACCCCCCTGTTGCGTTCTCAGCCAATTCATCCAAGCCTGTCACTTCGAATCGGGGTCGTGGTGGTCGACACTTTCGTGGATCTGGATTTCATGGAGGTCGCTCCGGTGGTCGGCGTCCTCCTCATTGTCAATTATGCCGACAAATTGGTCACTATGCATCCTCTTGCCCACGTCTTGCTACATTTGCCACCCAAAGCCAGCCGTCCAATGAAGACTTGGCTTCTGCCTTTTTGTCTCAATGTAATATTAATCAATCTGGGCAAGAATGGTTTGTTGATTCGGGTGCCACGGACCACATGACCGCTGCCCCGCACACTCTCAACAACCCCGCTCCGGTTATGGGTAATGAATCGGTTACGTTTGGTAATGGTAACACCCTCCCTATCACTCATAAAGGTCACCTGACTCTTCACAATAACTTACATTTAAACAATGTTTTAGTGGTTCCTAACATCACTAAAAATCTTCTCTCTATAAGCAAATTGACACATGATAATTCTGTTGATGTGATATTATCTCATCCTTTTTTCTTTATTCAGGATCGTCAAAACAAGCAAATCCTAGCTCGAGGTCAATGTGAAAACGGACTTTATGTGTTGCATCCGGTTCATCTTGCTTTGGTTGCATCTTCATCGTGTCCACAAGCATCGTTTGAACTTTGGCATTCCCGTTTGGGACATGCACATTTTGATAATATTTTGTTACTTCGAAAACAAGGACTTATATCATTTAATGCACTTTTGCCTAAGCCTATTTTATGCTCACCGTGTCAACTTGCTAAAAGTCATCGTTTACCGTTTGCATTAAATTCTAAACGAGCCTTGTTTCCACTTGATATTGTTCATTGTGACCTATGGGGTCCCTCACCGGTATTAACCACTAATAATTACCGGTATTATGTGGCATTTGTGGATGATTACTCGCGTTTTTGTTGGCTTTATCCCCTTCGACTAAAATCGGAATTTTATGACACTTTGGTTGTGTTTATGAATATGGTGCAAACTCAATTGTCACGAAAAATTAAGATTTTCCAAAGTGATGGTGGCTCCGAATTCGTTAATCATAAAACTCGGACACTTTTTGAAAATAATGGTACTCTCCATCGGTTGTCGTGCCCGTATACTCCTCAACAAAATGGCCGAGTTGAACGAAAACATCGACATATTGTCGAAACTGGCCTTGCCATGCTCTTTCACTCAAATCTTCCCACAACATTCTGGGTCGATGCGTTTTCTACTGCTGTGTTTGTCATCAATCGATTACCAAGTAAAGTTCTCGATAACAAATCACCTTATGAGCTTCTTTACTCTCAAACCCCAAATTTCTCAAACTTTAAAACTTTTGGTTGTCGAGTGTACCCCTATATCCGAGATTACTCTATTAACAAACTTGCACCTCGCAGTATACCGTGTGTTTTCTTGGGTTATAGCTCGTTATATAAGGGGTATAAGTGTCTTGATCCCAACTCATCTCGGGTTTATGTGACACGCCATGCTAGATTTGATGAACAAACCTTCCCCTTCCAGCATCCTCATGATAACAAACCTCTGTCAAGCCTTATCCTATCCACATTTCATGATCCTTCTCCACACCTAACCACCAAACCCAAAAATACTAAAGATTCATCCCCTAAATCGTCCCTCTCCCATGCACCTTGCAATCTTTGTTTGGAACCTTCATCACATATTTTTCCGGCTGTTTCTCCACAAACAACAACTCAAACTCCTCCAACGCCCCCCACCCCACCACCTGACACCCCACTCATAACCTCACCTAACTCTCCCCATCCCTCACCACCTGCGTCCCCACATCCTAGTCCTACTCCAACTGCTCCTTTGCATTCCATCCCTACTCCTCCTCCACCTCCATTGCTCCCCACTCACTCTATGATTACTCGAGCCAAAGCCGGAATTTTCAAGCCTCGACACACTGCCGATCTCTCGCAACTAATAACCCATCCTCTACATCAAGTCCTTCTTACCACCACCGAACCAAAGTCCTATAAAACTGCCCTTAAAGACCCTGTTTGGCTCGATGCTATGCGTAAGGAGCTAGAGGCACTTCATAAAAATAACACTTGGACTCTTGTACCTCGTCCTGCTAATCGTCAAATTGTAGGCTCTAAATGGTTGTTTAGACTTAAGTATCATGCAAATGGAACTATTGAACGTCACAAGGCACGTTTAGTCGCTCAAGGATTTAGTCAAGCGCCTGGTGTGGATTACTCTCACACATTCAGTCCCGTTATTAAACCTGCAACTGTTCGCATTATATTATCCTTGGCTATGCTTTATAATTGGAAGTTACATCAGCTTGATGTCAACAATGCGTTCTTACATGGCAACCTAAACGAATGCATTTACATGGAACCTCCCCCTGGTTTTCATAATTCTCGTTTTCCTAATCATGTGTGCAGGTTAAACAAAGCTTTATATGGACTCAAACAAGCCCCTCGCGCTTGGTTTCATCGCCTGAGTAGTTTTTTGACGAGCAATGGATTTTCTTGTAGCCGTGCGGACCCGTCTCTTTTTATCTTTAACAAGGGATCATGTGTGATGTATTTGTTGGTTTATGTTGATGATTTGATTCTTACAGGAAATCAAGAAGCCGTTTTAAGATCATTTATCTCCTGCCTCCACAAAGAATTTGCTATTAAAGATCTTGGTGAACTAAGTTACTTCCTTGGTCTTGAAGTTCAATATACACCCGATGGACTCTTTTTAAATCAGTCCAAGTACACACGGGAGATCTTGGAACGTGCAATAATGTTAGATGCAAAACCGGTTCACACACCACTAACCACCAATATATCGCTTGTCAGTGATGGTGAACCCTTTTCTGATCCCACATATTATAGATCCATTGTTGGTGCACTTCAATATCTGACTATCACCCGTCCTGACATTGCTTATGCGGTTAATCAAGTCAGTCAATTTCTCCATGCTCCAACAATTATTCATTATCAAGAGGTTAAAAGAATACTTAGATACATCAAAGGGACTCTATCGTTTGGGCTCACGTTTTCCAAACCGACCAAATCGTCACTCGTTGGTTTCTCTGATGCTGATTGGGCTCGTTGCTTGGAATCCCGTCGATCGACCTATGGATATTCCATTTTTCTGGGAGGAAACCTTGTGTCATGGAGTGCTAAAAAGCAACCCACAGTCTCTCGCTCCAGCTGTGAATCGGAGTATCGTGCTATGGCTAATACTGCAGCTGAGATTATATGGATTACTCATCTCCTTCAAGAACTCCAAGCTCTACCTCCAGATCGTCCTACATTACTTTGTGATAATCAAAGTGCTATCTTTCTCACTCAGAATCCTATTTCTCATAAACGTGTAAAGCACCTTGAACTTGATTATCATTTTATCCGTGAACTTGTTGCATCAGGGAAACTCCACACTCGATTTATACCATCCAAGCTTCAGGTGGCTGACATATTTACTAAAAGTCTTCCTCGTCCACAGTTTGAAGCTTTTCGGAAGATGCTCCGTCTTGGCCCGCCACCGTCTCGCTTGAGGGGGGATATCAACTAAATGTACACTTAATGTTCTTTATTGTATTTTATTAGGTTTTTATTGTATCTCTTTATTAGAGGCTTTATGTATACCTTTGATGTAACCATTATTCCATTATATATATTGGTGGCTATCCTCACATTGAGGATTGCATTGAGTGTTTATTCACATAGACCCCTTCAACCGACCAAGAATTATCCACTCCATACACCTGGTGAAACAAGCCCTAATCCACACTATAAATAATTGATAGAAGGCAAGGAGGGAAGCGCACAAATCACCCAAATCTTCTTTTTCACCATAGGGTCAAACTCCCTCACCATCGGTACCCATTTGGTTAACTTAACCACCCTCTTGGTTCAAGAAATACAATCAGCCCCCGCCTCTCAACTACTTTGATCGGACCACCCCAAGTGTTTGTTTCTCTTTGCACTCTTTATTTCGAGGCTCACCAATCAAGAACAACCGATCGAATTTCAGGTAAGTTCAAAATATATGCCAAATAACCACTTGACATATCAAATAAGTTTTAACCAAAACACCAGATAAAACATACGTGCACATGCATGGGTTCACATGAACTTATGCTAATATATGCATGTGATTTAACGTGTAGTAATTTTCAAATATACATGCACAAATATAATTCATGGCAAACATGCATGCATACGTAACCCGCAATACTCACACACACAAAGATAAAAATATATATACATATTATATTAAAGAACAAATCTCTCTCTATCTTCTTAACCTATGTTCATAACACAAAGGTTTGCGTGTTTGAGAGATTTCCTTTCAACAATGAATATGATGGTTTTCTATGATCAAACCTATACGCAAACATACTTTAAACATATGGCTTCTTAAAATATAAAAACATGTATGTTTCAAGTAAAGTTTTTCTTGTCTATTTTATATAAAACCCAAGTGTAGGCCAATGGACGATTTCAAACCCCAAAGTCCCAGTAAATGGACATCCAGTGAATTAAGCTTGAGTGGATTTTTAGTAACATCACGACAGTGAAGTAAGACCAAGCTCATGAGCTTATTATCTCATATCGGAACAAGTTGATAGGATCCCTTTTACGTCCCCATGTCGCCTGTGTGGTGACATGTAGCTGAAAAAAGGAAAGAGTGGGATGGAGTTTCTCTCGTTTTGGCATAGTGGGCCCCAGCAGGGGGCTCGCATGTCGGGCTATTAGCATAGTGGTAGAGCACGCCCTTGATAATTGTGTCGTTGTGCCTAGACTGTGAGGTTGCGATGTACTGGTTATGAGTTATAATAGCAGCTTGAGTAGTAAAGTCTTGTGCTATAAATGAATAAGCGGGCAAAGAGTGCATGTGTGGAGCTACCAAAGAAGTAATAACCCCTAAAGAAGCTAGAGCAAGGAGTAATTCATTAAATTGGTTAGATCTAAACTAATAACATACCCTTCGTATGATCTCACTAAAGATAGCCACATACATATAGATAGACCAACGTTACAGTTCATCTATTCGCCGATTCGGGTCTATTTGAAAATAGCTAGAACATAGCATTTCTCGAGACATAGTCATTTTTCGGTGGAAGCCGCTTATATCATATTTTGCTAAATGGATATCTATGTTATGATACAAACATCAATTTGAAAAAAAAAAAACAAGAAGAGATTTTATGACATCAGCTTTAAACAATCTTGTTTTTTTTAACATGAAGAAATAAAGAAGCCATTGCGATTGCCGGAAATACTAGGCCTACTAAAGGGACCAAAACAGAATGAAAGTTTAGAGTTGTCATAGAATGGGTACCTCGATTTACTATTTGTACCTGTTATTTTTTTAGATTTTATATTTATCATTGACAATATAAATATATCTTATTATATATCTTATTACATATATTGTAACACCCCAAAACTTTAATACAGGTTATTTTACTCACGAGGGGGTAACAACTAATTAACTTGTAGGAATGTGAACTAGAAAGGAAAGGAAAGCGTATAAACGGACAATGAAAGTAAACCGAAATAAAAATTATTATGACCAAGCACAAAGTTCACGAAAATGGAAGCACTCGAAGTACTCGAACTTAAACTTCGTGAACTCCATTTCTAGAACTTTATTTTGTGAACTTGGCCTATATATATAGTAATGCCTTGGGAAGAGTGACCGCTTTTGGCTGGCTTCATTCTCTCTCGATGTACTCGCAGTGGTCAAGCTCTAGAACTTCGAAAACAACTCCAACTCGATCAAAAGGTTGCAGTAACAAACGAAAAGCTACAAGAACAATCAGTCTATGACAGGTAAGCATTTAGTTAGAGAAAGGTGAGATTTTTAGTAAAAATGTTGAACCTTTGCATAAAAATCGTTCCTTTACAGACGGGAACTAGCAGTTTTCTAAGGTGTTTTACGAAAGAATAAGAGCATTCGATTAGTATACGACGGGAAGTAGCAGTTCACAGACTGGAAGTATTTAAACTCAATTTTGTGAACTTTATTTCGCGAACTGAACTTCGTGAACTTGGGTTCATGAACTCCAGGGTTTTCGTATACTTTGAAATCTTTGAGAACTTTACCAGGTTCGCGAACTCTATGACTTTCAAATACTTGTGATATTTCGTGAACTTGGTATAGTCCAGAACTTGAGTATGTTCGAATACTAAGGCTAGACGAGAACTTGGAGATGGCACGAGGACTTAGCATAAATCTAAAGCCAAGAATGAAATGTAATAAGATGATGTAATGATTTAGGTCCTTAAATCCTTATAAAGACAATTTAGGTTTATAAGTTCAATTCATTCTTGTTCTAAATAAATAATAGTAATAAGATCGTATTCTCAACGGTTAGAAATTATTTGAGAAATCGTAAACGTGGGCGAAAACCGTGCAAAAAATAGGAGTTCGCAATCTTCCGGAATTTCCAAAACAAGAAAATTTGAAATTTCTTTAGTTCAGAATCCTTCGCGGTACGCCAAGACCATTTGGGTACTCTTGGCGGTACGCCACGAGCACAAAATATCTAAAATTCTCCAGTTTTCTTCGCGATACACCAAGACTCCTCAGGCCTTCTTGGTGGTACACGACGAAGAGTCGGTAGAAATAAATATGCTAGAACAATCAGATTTCATGCAAAGCTTCTTCTCACGAACTTCCATCTCAAATATACAATCTTCTAGTGAATTTAGCTCGAAAATCTTGCTGTTAATCCAAGGAAACATCATAATCAAGCTGGGAAACAATCCTACAACATCGGATCATCATTTATAAGAGAAAATTCGTCCAAATGATTAATGATTTGATCTCTCCTACTAGTTTGATAATGTATGGATTAAATCTAGTATTTGAGCACAATGCAATGGTTATGCTTGTTGATTATTGCCTCGATGATGGCTATGAATAGGTAGAAATAAAGAAATCAGTATGTTAATGGTGAAATTCTTGTTTTGATCTGTTATGTTTTCCGGTTATCATGAAACCATTCTATAGATCATAATGGTTTTAATCTATTTGATCTTAACAATGGTTATGGATGACTTGATCATTTCTTGAAATGTTAGATCAAATCTAAGTGTTTTCAAGCTAATGACAAGAGTTAGGATAATCATTGGAATAACAATCTGATGTTCATGTTAATAGTAAGATTAGTATATTGAATATGGTTATCAAACCTATTTCAATATGATATTCCTATATTTCATGATACCTAAGTAATCCATAACCAGGATTGACTATTCCTAGACCAGAAATCAGTTGGGAAACTGTTCCAGTGATATAATCAACACCAATACATATTTGGTTAATCTGAGGATGTTTTGATTAATCCAATGAGTCATAAACTCCTTTATAGGAACCTAAATCATTATACGTTCCCAGTATATCACACTTTGGGTGATATTCGGTTAATGAGGCTGATTAAGGATTTAAGGTCAATTTGATGACTCGAGTTGCAATGTCATTGACATTGAACGTTTAGGAAATTCTGATAAGCAAATTAAACACAAATAATTTATAAAACTTTAATTTAATGCAGAACTGAAATACAAGAACTATAACACATGTCTGCGCACTAAGTATTGATTGCAATAATTTAGGCGAGTTTCGTACAACCCCTTTTATTTTATTGTTTTACAAACATCGTGGTATCATTATGAAATCCTTCTTAAACGTATGATATACTTATACAACTGTGTGTCGGCTTGGTATATCATGGGAGAACTATGGGTATGGAAGTGACATATCAAAAAGTCCTCATTCATCGAACTATATCCAGTGAACCCATGTGGGGTCCGAACGAGTGAACAATGGTAGTACTATCGGGCTGAGAACCCCATTTGCTGGGAGGATTGCATAACCCCTGGTGTGAACGTTTGTTACCATTTTCAGTATCTAATTTAACATAGTCATACGTTAAGATGAGGCATCTATATTTACCTTCGAGGATACTATATCTTTCAGTCAGAAAGGAACTAAATATGGGTCACATGGTTATTCCAATTGTGTCAATGCGTACCATTGACTATACTTAACATATCATATTGAATCAGAGTCTTGTGTATGAACTCACCAGTTTTATACTAACCTTTCAAACTTAAATTCTTTTACAGGTAGACAGTGACGAATAGGTGAGATTTGCACTTTCAAGCACTTTTTAAATAAGTAACTCAGTATGTTTCAAATGTTTAAGCTGTGGACTATAAATTGTGGTTTGTAATAGTAATATTATCCTTTTAATATATTTCTTTAAGTTAATCATGTGTGCTGTGATACTGGTTCAAGTAAAGTTGCACCCTATCTATGAGACATCACCACTATGCTTCCGCAACCTTCAAAGAGCAATCACATACATCATCATCAGGTGACGAGAGGTGGGGTTGTGACAGTTCTAGATCCCCTATTTTAAATAATTGCATGTGGAAATGTTTTGGGCTGACATACATGATATACAATGTTACGATGATGCAATATGATATTATGATGATGCTATATGATGTTATGATGATGATGTATGATGTTATGATGATGTTATATGATGTTATGATGATGCTATGATAATGTTATATGATGTTATGATGCTAGGATGATGTTATGAAGCTAAGAGATGTTATGATGATATGATGCTATGATGATATGAACAGTGCTCCCGTACTCATTACGGGGTAAGTATGAACGGTGCTCCCATATTTTCTATGGGGTAAATGTGAACGGTGCTCCCATATTTTCTATGGGGTAAGTATGAACGATGCTCCCATACTCGTTATGAGATAAGTATGAACGATGCTCCCATACTCGTTACGAGGTAAGTATGAACGATGCTCCCATATTTGCTATGGGGTAAGTATGAACGATGCTCCCATACTTGTTATGGGGTAAGTGTAACATCCCGTTTTAAGCATATATATTAAATACTTTCGTTTGTAATTAAAATATTATTATTTAAAAATACAATGACAGAGCGATCACTTGAATTATAAGGTCTTCTCAAATAATTAAAATAATTATAGTTAACTTATAAAATATGATTATTCGAGAAAAATTAATGATAGAAATGATTGTTTAAGATTTGAAGCGTTTGTTTAAACGAAGAGCTATGATGAAACAATTATTCGAAATAATCGGGGTCTAAATATTCCATAAGTTTAATCGTTCAAATAATAATAATAATAATAATAATAATAATAATAATAAATAATAATAATAATAATAATAATAACAATAATAATAAATAATAATAATAATAATAATAATAATAATAATAATAATAATAAAATATATATATTTGATCTTGATCCGTTTTTAACGAAACTTAGGTCGAAACGTAGATAAAAATGAGTAGGTTCTAACCGTATATTTACAATTTTGTAAAACACAATATTTTAAAAGTTATAAGAGAAAAACAAAATTAAATCTAAATAAATTATAATAATGTAATAATAAAATATATAAATATGTATATATTACAATTAGGTGTACGTGTGTTTATGCCATGATATCTTCAAAGTGAAGATATGTACGTTTATATCTTCAATGTGAAGATATGTACAAAACGTATTTTCATCATCATCTTCGAACGAAAGAAGCAAATATTGAGGCGGTTAGTTGGCATCACAAATATATCCGTCAATCTTTAATATTCTTGAAGAACATTTTAAAGAAACGTAATAAGTCGGTCGATCAAAGGAACTCAATTTCCTCCACGAAATTTCGAAATCTCTCAGGATTAAGAAGTTGATACGTGATTAGGTATGCAGTCCAATCTCTTAGTTTATTCATAAATTTAAGTTTTTGAATATTATTAAGGTTAAGATCCGACCCTATATATACAGATAATATGTTGATTATGATTTATTTTAGGAACAGAAAATAAACGCATCAGGAATCATCCTTGGAAATAGTTAAAAGAATATATTGAGAAGAAAAGTTGCCCAAATTTATATTGAGAAGTTCTAAGCTGTCACTCAGCCAACCAAAAATCGAGGTGAATAAATTTAATTTCTTTTTAAATATAAATTCATTTTCTGAGCATGGTTTGTTTAAACTTTGACGCATAAAGGGATACTAAGTGACCAGCATTTAGGCTACTAGTATACGTATGATTTGCAAATTGTATCAACATATGGGTGAAATTCCCATATGTGGCTGGTACAGGTGGGCTGGAGGGTTAAACGTAAGACGTACTCCGCAGGCAACCTAACCAGTGACCAGCTGTGGGCTGGAGGGAACAAAACGTAAGACGCGCCGCGCTGTAGTTCCTAACCAGTGACAGTTATAAACTAGTGTATGCAGTAGTTGTATCGTTCAATGAAATAACCTGCTAAATGTGTAGTATTGCCAATAATAATTATGGTTAAAGGACCGAACATGCTATGCTTACATATCGAGTCTGTTATTTGTATTCACCAACATTATGTTGACGTTTTATTTTCAAAAAATTTTCAGGTAATAATGAAATGTAAAAGAGAAGCAAGATTAGAGATTCTTGGCCTATGATGCCTTGAATAAAATCTTGTGGTGAGACCATGGAGCTATTGGAGCTATGCCTGATATTATAAAATGATTTGTAATTATGTGTTTGTGAAAATCCGGTTTACTATAAATTGAAATGATGGTGTTCATACCTATGTGTATGAAGCTTTATGAAACCCTGAAAAGTTATTTTGAAAATTATTTACAAACGATGAAATGTGATTTTTCATACCTATGCGTATGAACTATTTATAAATGATGAAAATCGGCTTTCACATCTATGCATGTGAATCATTTGAAAAATTATGAAATTCATAAAATAACGCTTCCGCTAAAATATATGAAAAAGAATAATAAACTCTGACCGAGACTGTATTATCTATGAAACCAATCGGGTCGCAGCGCCCGGGTCGCCGAGAGCCTAGGGTGTGACAGGTTGGTATCAGAGCTCATGGTTTTAGAGAAATAGGGACTAATGACAGTATCTAAGCTTTAACCAAATTGAGATAAGTGCCTATCAAAAGAATAGGTAGAATATTATTCTTGAAATACTAAGAATGATTGAATTATAAGGGTGAATATTGATGATAGCCTATGAGCTAATGTAACAACCGGTTTTCAACAATGAAACGTATTTGAAATAATCGTTAAAATAACGATTGTGATTGTTGAAATTTGAAAGTATGTGAGAAATCATGAACGTGGGAGAAAACCGTGCGCGAAACGGAGTTACGGATTGTCCGGAATCGCGAAACGAAGAAAATTTCAAAGATATTATGTTTTGGGACTATTCGCGGTACGCGAAGGTGGTTCTGGGGTTCCTTCGCGGTACGCGAAGAACCCAAAATATCTGATTTTCTCCGGATTTCTTCGCGGTACGCGAAGCCCTTCTTGGCTCCTCTTCGCGGTACGCGACGGATAGGGCGGTTTGACAGATTCCTATTCTTATCAGATTGAAGCAGAAGAGTTTTTAAAAAAACTCTTTCTTTCGACTTTAACACACTAGGGACGATCTGATCGAATTTTTATCACCAAATCACAGTTTTGAAGCCATCCAGATGTTCGGATCGAGTTAGGGTTCGATTCTACAACTCCTGATCGTCGTTTTCATCCGAGAACTTCGTTCAAAAGGGTAACGATTCGATCTCTCCTACTAGTTTGATATTTTGTGGATTAAATTTAGTTTTGAATATATTATTATGATTATGGGTATTGGTTATTGCCTAGTTAATAACTAGGGATTGTTAGAAACGAAGAAATTGATATTTTGACGGTGAAATCTTCGTTTTGAAGCCGGGATAATGTCCGGTTGTTATGAAACCCATATCATGGTGTGATAACTAGTAGGAATGGGTAGAATATGATTTTAAATGAAATATGGATTATGATCCATGGATTAAACGATGATTATGATGAATTGATGTTAAAAATTATTAATAGTTATGGTCATAAATGAATTTTGATTAAAAGAAGTGATTGAGATCATAACTAATATAATGAACATCAATTATTTGATGAAATGCCTAAGAGAGGCATGGGATATGATTAATTGACTAATACTTACTAAATATAGTAAGATAGAGTCAATTATGTGATAAGTTGACTTTGAGAAAGTCAAACCAGTCAAGTGAGTTGAACTTGATTGTATGTGTTATATGTATTGAATATAGTTGTATATGTGTGAATATGCAACTAGGTGTTGGTGATAGAAGTCAAGTGACAATTCACAGAAGTGGAGGTTGTAAGAAGTGAACAACCGTTTGAACCAGGTAAGTTACCCAACTTACTGTAACATTACATATAAGAAGTAGAATGAGTCTACTTGTGTGCCTGATATGTGATTGAAACTAATGGATAAAAAAATCCTTTAGTTTGTGTTGTGGTGTTTCTATGAGAAACGTGTATGCAATATATTTGCATTGGAATAACCGGATGAACCGGAGATTAATCAATATGATTTTGGTGTTTATATAAATGATTGTGGTTATTATTGTTGCATGATTCACAGTGTGTGTGAACATGTGGTGATCTACGAATGCGTAGATGTTGAATTGGTAATGTGCATGTTTGGATTCACAAGGTGTGTGAACATAAAAACTTGCAATTCCAATGTAATTGATTCACAAGGTGTGTGAACAAATGGTGGATTGGAAATGTGCATGCTGATTCACAAGGTGTGTGAACATAAGACATATAATTCCAATGTAATAGATTCACCAGGTGTGTGAACAAATGGTGGATTGGAAATGTGCATGCTGATTCACAAGGTGTGTGAACATAAGACATGTAATTCCAATGTAATAGATTCACAAGGTGTGTGAACAAATGGTGGATTGGAAATGTGCATGCTGATTCACAAGGTGTGTGAACATAAGACATGTAATTCCAATGTAATAGATTCACAAGGTGTGTGAACAAATGGTGGATTGGAAATGTACATGCTGATTCACAAGGTGTGTGAACATAAGACATGTAATTCCAATGTAATAGATTCACAAGGTGTGTGAACAAATGGTGGATTGGAAATGTGCACGCTGATTCACAAGGTGTGTGAACATAAGACATGTAATTCCAATGTAATAGATTCACAAGGTGTGTGAACAAATGGTGGATTGGAAATGTGCATGCTGATTCACAAGGTGTGTGAACATAAGACATATAATTCCAATGTAATAGATTCACCAGGTGTGTGAACAAATGGTGGATTGGAAATGTGCATGCTGATTCACAAGGTGTGTGAACATAAGACATGTAATTCCAATGTAATAGATTCACAAAGTGTGTGAACAAATGGTGGATTGGAAATGTGCATGCTGATTCACAAGGTGTGTGAACATAAGACATGTAATTCCAATGTAATAGATTCACAAAGTGTGTGAACAAATGGTGGATTGGAAATGTGCATGCTGATTCACAAGGTGTGTGAACATAAGACATGTAATTTCAATGTAATAGATTCATAAAGTGTGTGAACATGCCGTTATCGTTATTGTGGTTATTGTTGCTGCATGATTCACAGGGTGTGTGAACATGCCGTTATCGTGATTACGGTTATTGTTGCTGCATGATTCACAGGGGGTGTGAACATGCCGTTATCGTTATTGTGGTTATTGTTGATATATGACTCCACAATGGTGGATAGCCAGAGGTGCTGGCAATTGTCTAGATGGAAGTACCGGTGGGTGAACATCTTAGACTTAATATTTATGACTCCACAATGGTGGATAGCCAGAGGTGCTGGCAATTGTCTTAGATGGAAGGACCGGTAGGTGAACATCTTAAGACTTGAATTATTTATGATACCACAAATGTGTGGTTAGTCAGAGATGCTGACAAGTAACTATGGTGGAAGTACAGGAATGTGAACACCATAGTGTAAATTTGATTAAATTATTGTGAGCAATAGTTGATGATTGGTAATATGATATTATTACCTGGTGAGAGATTTTTAATATACGTATGATACCACAAATGTGTGGATAACCGGTTAATCCGGAAACTAAATTGTTGAAACCACAGGTGTGTGGGTAATTGGTTGAGCCAATATATTTATATATATATGGTGTTTAATTTAGCCAGAGGTGCTGGTGATAGAGTTGGATTAGATAATATAATCATATTTGTGAAAATGTCCCATTAAGGGAAATAACTGCACAATGTGTGATGTGTGCAATTTGATGTTGAAATATGATATATATAATCTAGACGTGATAAACATCCATATGATATGTATGTGGATGTGTTTGAATGAATTGTGGGAAATTGGGAGGGGTTACTTACTTAGTTCTAACGAACTAATTGTGACCTTATATGTGATGTTACAGGTTAAAGATAGATATGCATCGGGCGATCAGATCGGGCACGTTGTGAAGCAGAACCAAACGTTATGTAAAGTATGTGGTAGTATTAAACTTAAACACACCAGTTTTTATTAATCATAAACGTAAATGATTTGAAATTAAGTGTGTTTAAATTATGAAATGTTAATTTCACGCTTCCGAACATGATTTTCAATAAAGTTTAATTTGGGACCTAAAAATGGGACACGTGTAATCGTGTGTAAAGTCAGGGTGTTACAGAGTTGGTATCAGAGCAATGGTTTGAGTGAATCAAGTGCGTCATGAACACTTGATCTCAAACTTTTATGCTCTTGATATGAAAACATAACGTTTGATTCGAAGACTCGATCATGATGCCAAATGTATGAGGTTAGCATATCTATGTCCTGTATTATAATTGTTAAATGTAATGTGAATCATTACATGTTAAGTGTGATTTGAGTGATTGTTTGAAACCGAAATCGATGTCTTAAGTATGAAATGAAAGAAGTAAGGAAGTGGGCATATAATGAATGAACTAGTACGTCTGGCCAACTTACTAGTGCAAACATGATATGAACAAATTCTTATGGGAATCATTTTATACTTAGGCTATTGAAATTAGGTAAGGTGTTATGAGCTTAATGTGTCTATTACTTGTAAGTAATAGTGTTACCAATTCAGGAGAAATGAATTGGAAGATTAATGTGGAAAGACCTACATGAGTGTAGGCTATAACACTTGATGTGTTGGGGAAATTAATCCATTTGAACATGGAAAATGTTTTGGTATGTATACATGAATTAAAAATGTATAATTTGACTGCTTAAGGCAGGATGGGGAAAAAGACACATAATTGTGTTTATGTGTTCATACATGTTTAAGTTTGTGATGTAATGATTTAAACATGTTAATAATTTATATAATGTGCATATAATTATATGCGGGATATATAGAGTTGTAAGTATACAATGTGTATACGTATGGTGAATGTTATGATATGATTTCATAACTAGTGATAGTGTCATTACATGTTGATAGTAATTGACACATTGAAATGGAAATTATTTATAATAATGTTAAAGCAAATTTAAGACCATAACGTATGGCATTTTGTGTGTATTAACATGTAAGACCACTGGTGGGTGGCATTGGATTTAACATGTAAGACCATCGGTGGATGGCATTAGATTTATCATATAATACCACTTGTGAGTGGCGTTGAATTTGTTTATAAGACTACTTGTGAGTGGCCTTGTGTTAGATGTGTAAAACCATCTTGGAATGACATTGAGTTGTCATGTAATTCCTCCTTAGTGAGGCATTGGGGAAAAACCCACATGCGTGTGGATTGATCAATATGTGAGTATGTGTTGAACGATGTTGACTTTAAAAAGAAGTCAAAGTTATGATTAATGTGAATAGGTGAGTTACCTACTCACTAATATGTAACCATAAGACATATTAGTGCTTATGTGTTATGTGATTTGTTTGTTGTTACTACTTGTAATTGACTTGTAGTAATTGTGATAAAATGAATGGTAAATTGACCATGTGTGTCATGAAATGTTGGGGATATGAAACCACATGGTGGTGGTATTTAACTACTTGATAGATGTCTTGTAGTATTGAATGAATGTTATGTGCTAATTGCATAAGTTGAAAGGTGTTATTAAATAATAATTTATAGTTGACACTATAAATTGATGATAATCCACATTGTGTGGAAGTATATGAATATGAAACCACATGGGGTGGTATTCGGATTGTTAAAATTGATTAATGTTATGATAAATTGCATAACTAGTGAAAGTGTCGTTATATGTTTAAAATAATTGACACTGATAATGGGTGACGTTTCACATTCGTGTGAAACTGATGTAAGACCACTGGTGTGTGGCATTAATATTAACATGTAAGTCCATAATGAAATGGCGTTGGTATTTGTCATGTAAGTCCACATTTTTGTGGCATTGGGGAAAAATCATGTACATGTACATGATAGTAAGTCACCTGTTACCATTGAGTTGTTTAAACTTGTAATAATGAATCACAAGTGTTGTGATCATGTGTGTAAAACTCAATTGGTAATTGATATTGATGTAAACACAATTAAATGTGTTCAAATTGGGTGTAAGTACCCAGGTGGCTGAATTTGTAGTTATAGGACTGGGTGAGTCCACACTACAATTGTTAGTGCAATTAGCATATATGTGAATTGTTGTTTTAATTGAAGCGGATGTAAAAGGTTATAGTTAGTGTCGTTATTGTAGTTGAATGATTTACGAGGTATGTGAACATTCAACTAGTAATAACGATTGAGTTGATTTACAGGAGTGTAAACAACCATCATAATGTAGATGTTATGGTGAACAAAAGATGATCTACAAGAGTGTAGACATCTAATTTCAAGAGTCAAATTGTTGAAGTTTGACTTTTGTGAAATATGATGCACAACTGGAATTTGTGTGCGCACATATATGTTGTGTTAAGTGCTAATGGTTGAGCAGGAATGGTAGATAAGAATGTCTATCTATATAAATGAATGAATAACGCGAATGTTAAGTCATTCGGTTGTGGTTGTATGTTAAATACGTTATACATGATGTTTGGCTTTAAAAAAGTCAGAGTTATGCCTATTTGTAAAGAAATAGGATATTTATTGTATGTAGAAATACACTTGAGTGTATGATTTGGCTTGGATGAGGAAAGTCAAACCAAATAATCAATTGTGGATTGATTATGTAAAATCATGTATAATGATTATGTTCATTTATATGTGTTAGAGAAGTAGTGTCTAGGCATGGTGTGCCAGTGGCTATTATTTCTAATCGAGACACTTGATTTACTTCTCATTTCTGGAGAAATTTCCAGGAAGAATTAGGATTGTTGATAAGCACGACGTATTATCCTTAGATTGATGGTCAAAGTAAAAGGACCATTCAAACGTTGGAGGATATGTTATGAGCGTGTATAATTAAATTTGGGGGTAGTTGAGATGATTATTTACCTTTAGCCGAGTTCTCATACAATAACAGTTATTATTCCAGTATTGGAATGCCTCCATATGAAATGTTGTATGGATGGAAATGTCGTACTCCTGTGTTGAGGAGAAGTTGGGTAATGAGAACTGGCAAATAAAAAGGTAGTTAAAGTAACAAATGAACATATAGATTAGATTCTAGTTCATTTGAAGGCGGTATAGGACCGTCAGAATTCCTATGTTGATAAGCATAGGAGGATTATTAAGTTCTAGATGAGAGATATTGTGTTGTTAAAAGTCTCACTGTGGACAGGTGTGATACGTTTTTGAAAACAAGGGAAGTTAAGTCACGTTTTATCGAACCATTCAGAATTATAGCTCGGATAGGTAATGTTGCTTATCGTCTTGAGCTACCGGAGGAATTGAATGGCATACATGACACTTTTCATGTGTCATATCTGAGAAAATGTTTGGCGGATGAATCGGCTTATGTGCCACTAGAAGACTTGGAAATTGATGACAAGTTGAACTATGTGGAAAGCCGGTAGCTATATTAGACCGAAAGGTCAAACATTTGATAAACAAGTCCTTGAACCAGGTAAAGGTTCAAGGGAAGGGAATCTGACGCCACGTGTGAGTCAGAAGATGACAGGAAGGAAATTTATTTTTTTTAAGGTATAAGCGGTTTCGGGGACGAAACCTCTGTAAGGAGGGGAGATTTGTAACAACCGGTTTTCAACAATGAAACGTATTTGAAATAATCGTTAAAATAACGATTGTGATTGTTGAAATTTGAAAGTATGTGAGAAATCATGAACGTGGGAGAAAACCGTGCGCGAAACGGAGTTACGGATTGTCCGGAATCGCGAAACGAAGAAAATTTCAAAGATATTATGTTTTGGGACTATTCGCGGTACGCGAAGGTGGTTCTGGGGTTCCTTCGCGGTACGCGAAGAACCCAAAATATCTGATTTTCTCCGGATTTCTTCGCGGTACGCGAAGCCCTTCTTGGCTCCTCTTCGCGGTACGCGACGGATAGGGCGGTTTGACAGATTCCTATTCTTATCAGATTGAAGCAGAAGAGTTTTTAAAAAAACTCTTTCTTTCGACTTTAACACACTAGGGACGATCTGATCGAATTTTTATCACCAAATCACAGTTTTGAAGCCATCCAGATGTTCGGATCGAGTTAGGGTTCGATTCTACAACTCCTGATCGTCGTTTTCATCCGAGAACTTCGTTCAAAAGGGTAACGATTCGATCTCTCCTACTAGTTTGATATTTTGTGGATTAAATTTAGTTTTGAATATATTATTATGATTATGGGTATTGGTTATTGCCTAGTTAATAACTAGGGATTGTTAGAAACGAAGAAATTGATATTTTGACGGTGAAATCTTCGTTTTGAAGCCGGGATAATGTCCGGTTGTTATGAAACCCATATCATGGTGTGATAACTAGTAGGAATGGGTAGAATATGATTTTAAATGAAATATGGATTATGATCCATGGATTAAACGATGATTATGATGAATTGATGTTAAAAATTATTAATAGTTATGGTCATAAATGAATTTTGATTAAAAGAAGTGATTGAGATCATAACTAATATAATGAACATCAATTATTTGATGAAATGCCTAAGAGAGGCATGGGATATGATTAATTGACTAATACTTACTAAATATAGTAAGATAGAGTCAATTATGTGATAAGTTGACTTTGAGAAAGTCAAACCAGTCAAGTGAGTTGAACTTGATTGTATGTGTTATATGTATTGAATATAGTTGTATATGTGTGAATATGCAACTAGGTGTTGGTGATAGAAGTCAAGTGACAATTCACAGAAGTGGAGGTTGTAAGAAGTGAACAACCGTTTGAACCAGGTAAGTTACCCAACTTACTGTAACATTACATATAAGAAGTAGAATGAGTCTACTTGTGTGCCTGATATGTGATTGAAACTAATGGATAAAAAAATCCTTTAGTTTGTGTTGTGGTGTTTCTATGAGAAACGTGTATGCAATATATTTGCATTGGAATAACCGGATGAACCGGAGATTAATCAATATGATTTTGGTGTTTATATAAATGATTGTGGTTATTATTGTTGCATGATTCACAGTGTGTGTGAACATGTGGTGATCTACGAATGCGTAGATGTTGAATTGGTAATGTGCATGTTTGGATTCACAAGGTGTGTGAACATAAAAACTTGCAATTCCAATGTAATTGATTCACAAGGTGTGTGAACAAATGGTGGATTGGAAATGTGCATGCTGATTCACAAGGTGTGTGAACATAAGACATATAATTCCAATGTAATAGATTCACCAGGTGTGTGAACAAATGGTGGATTGGAAATGTGCATGCTGATTCACAAGGTGTGTGAACATAAGACATGTAATTCCAATGTAATAGATTCACAAGGTGTGTGAACAAATGGTGGATTGGAAATGTGCATGCTGATTCACAAGGTGTGTGAACATAAGACATGTAATTCCAATGTAATAGATTCACAAGGTGTGTGAACAAATGGTGGATTGGAAATGTACATGCTGATTCACAAGGTGTGTGAACATAAGACATGTAATTCCAATGTAATAGATTCACAAGGTGTGTGAACAAATGGTGGATTGGAAATGTGCATGCTGATTCACAAGGTGTGTGAACATAAGACATGTAATTCCAATGTAATAGATTCACAAGGTGTGTGAACAAATGGTGGATTGGAAATGTGCATGCTGATTCACAAGGTGTGTGAACATAAGACATATAATTCCAATGTAATAGATTCACCAGGTGTGTGAACAAATGGTGGATTGGAAATGTGCATGCTGATTCACAAGGTGTGTGAACATAAGACATGTAATTCCAATGTAATAGATTCACAAAGTGTGTGAACAAATGGTGGATTGGAAATGTGCATGCTGATTCACAAGGTGTGTGAACATAAGACATGTAATTCCAATGTAATAGATTCACAAAGTGTGTGAACAAATGGTGGATTGGAAATGTGCATGCTGATTCACAAGGTGTGTGAACATAAGACATGTAATTTCAATGTAATAGATTCATAAAGTGTGTGAACATGCCGTTATCGTTATTGTGGTTATTGTTGCTGCATGATTCACAGGGTGTGTGAACATGCCGTTATCGTGATTACGGTTATTGTTGCTGCATGATTCACAGGGGGTGTGAACATGCCGTTATCGTTATTGTGGTTATTGTTGATATATGACTCCACAATGGTGGATAGCCAGAGGTGCTGGCAATTGTCTAGATGGAAGTACCGGTGGGTGAACATCTTAGACTTAATATTTATGACTCCACAATGGTGGATAGCCAGAGGTGCTGGCAATTGTCTTAGATGGAAGGACCGGTAGGTGAACATCTTAAGACTTGAATTATTTATGATACCACAAATGTGTGGTTAGTCAGAGATGCTGACAAGTAACTATGGTGGAAGTACAGGAATGTGAACACCATAGTGTAAATTTGATTAAATTATTGTGAGCAATAGTTGATGATTGGTAATATGATATTATTACCTGGTGAGAGATTTTTAATATACGTATGATACCACAAATGTGTGGATAACCGGTTAATCCGGAAACTAAATTGTTGAAACCACAGGTGTGTGGGTAATTGGTTGAGCCAATATATTTATATATATATGGTGTTTAATTTAGCCAGAGGTGCTGGTGATAGAGTTGGATTAGATAATATAATCATATTTGTGAAAATGTCCCATTAAGGGAAATAACTGCACAATGTGTGATGTGTGCAATTTGATGTTGAAATATGATATATATAATCTAGACGTGATAAACATCCATATGATATGTATGTGGATGTGTTTGAATGAATTGTGGGAAATTGGGAGGGGTTACTTACTTAGTTCTAACGAACTAATTGTGACCTTATATGTGATGTTACAGGTTAAAGATAGATATGCATCGGGCGATCAGATCGGGCACGTTGTGAAGCAGAACCAAACGTTATGTAAAGTATGTGGTAGTATTAAACTTAAACACACCAGTTTTTATTAATCATAAACGTAAATGATTTGAAATTAAGTGTGTTTAAATTATGAAATGTTAATTTCACGCTTCCGAACATGATTTTCAATAAAGTTTAATTTGGGACCTAAAAATGGGACACGTGTAATCGTGTGTAAAGTCAGGGTGTTACAGCTAAATTATGATGAATTAGTTCTAAGACCTTGTAAAATATCATATTTAGTAAACAATGTATCAAAATCAAAGTACTAGTGGATATCGATGAAACAGTGACTCAGAAAACTGAGATACAGTGGATGATTGTAGAATGAATAAAAGATGCGATTCTATCAATCATATCTACAAAAAAAAAAACAAATGAAAATTTCAATCTTGAGAAAACAATAACAAAAGAATGTGAAGCATCTAATTTAAACAATAAATATTTAGAAGCTTTTAGTTCGAAACGATTCAAAACTGAGGGATGTTCTTATAAGACATTCCAATATTGTAAGTCTCCTAAGTTTGTTGGAATGAAAGGGGTTGTTGTAGCATTAAGATCGATTGAAAAAAATAAATAAATAAATAAATAAATTTGAGGAGGTACTTAATATCAGTAAATGTGTCGAAGAAGATATAATTCTATATGCTTCGAATTCATTTAAAGAATGGTGCATTGGAGTGGTGAAACTCCATTATTCAAATCATAGGAAGAATCAACGCTTAATTATGCAATAACTTTGGAAAGTTTTTGAGATCTAATGACTTGAAAATTTTGCCCAATGAACGAAAAGGAACAAATCGAGCGAAAATTTCTCAACCATTGCATGGTTGGTGCCTCATCTTGTGATGAATCAGATATGTAAACCTTATCTGGATAAGTTCATCATTTTATTCATTGATGATATTCTTATTTACTCTAAAACACCCGAGGATAATGTTAAATCTTAGAACCCTACCTGAGTTACTATGACAAAAGAAATTGTATGTGAAATTATCTAAATGTGACTTTTGGCTCACAGAGGTACAACTTTTAGGGAATGTGATTAGTTCTCAGGGTATTCAAGTAGATCCGTCAAAAATAGATGCTATAACCAAATGAGAGAACCCCAAGTCACCAACAAAGGTGCAGAGTTTCTTAGGCTTGAACGGTTATTATCGTCGATTTATTCAGAATTTCTCCTAAATAGTCGTTCTACTCGTCTTATTGACTGGAAAATCAGAAAAATTTGAATGAAGTCCTAAAGAAAATGAAGCTTTCAAGATCCTTAAAAATAAATTGACTCACGCTCCAATCCTAGCATTACCTAAAAGCGTTGAAGGAAGTTTCTCTCATTTGTGTTTTTTGTGTGTGTTTTCCAAGGTGTTTCTCTCTTTGGCCGTCTTTCTTTTCCTACCTTTCTTTGGCCGTGAATGACCTTTCTCATCTTTGAGAATGATGATCAACATTTGCTTGATCAAGTGTTTTCATAAATTAATCTTTCACTACAAATAAAATGTCATTTAGTGGCACACGTTTTTAGCGGCACTTAACTTTTATGCCACTATTATAGGATTTGGTGGCACTTCGAGTGTGCCACATTTGTATGACCCATACTTTTAGTGACACTTATTATTTATGCCTTTAAATTATATTTTCAGTGGCACTTTATATATGCCACATATAATTAACATGTATTTTTATGGCATTTAACTTATGCCGCTAAATCAATTTAACATTTTTCACACTTATCATTCCTCTTAAAATATAAGCGAATCCATAGTTTCGTTTTTAATTTATTTCTCAAACCCTAATTAATCTTCGTAAAAAGGTGCAGCAGGTGCTGTTAGTTAGGGGTGTTCAGAAAAACCGAAAACTTTTTACCACCGTTAACCGAACCGTATCTAGAACCGAAAAAACCCAACCGGATTACGAATACAGTTTTCGGTTCTGTTTACGGTTTCGTGTTTTTTTTAATCTGGTTACCGTTTAAACCAAATTGATATTTAAATGTATTATTTTTTTATTAATTATATATTTTATATTATATTATATTATATATATTAAAAGAAAACAGTCTTAAGAATAGGAAATTTGTTTCCTTTTCTTATTTCACCACAGCTCCTCTGCGACCCCTCTTATATGCGCCTCCACAGAACTCACACCAATGACCAACTTCTTTAGCCGATTTCGCGCATTCGATCTTCATCGTCGTCACCACAGCTCCGCATGTAGTCGATTTCGGGCCCTCCAACGCTGCGTCAACCGAGTTCAGCAGCCAACACTGTTTTGTCGTACCCTTTCGTATCGATTGTGGTTGCCTCTGCTTCCTCTCGGGTTCTCAATCTAGGGTTTGAAAAATTATATAGGCATGGAGGTATGTTCCTTCAACCACCTTATTGATGCATCTTTCAACCCTTTGGTGATGAACTCAAGCTAGGGTTTTGATACTTCAACCACCTTATCGATGCTTCTTTCATAGGATACTTATAAAAGTTTGGGACTCACTAATGAATTGGGTGGGTTTCAATTTGCAATTTCAGTAATTCAAGGCTGAGGTTAGTCTACAAACAACAAATAAAACTCTATAATAGCGCAAACATTGTGATTAGGATTTTCATGTCTCGTTTTGTGGATATTAGTTTGTGATGGATGTTGTTTAAATGTAATTACTAAATAGATTAGAGTAGCCTCCTAGATTCCCCGATTGTATTTGATTGCTTGAATTTGGATGATGATGATGATTTATTAGCCAAACTGATTTCATGGCTAAAAAAAACTGACCACTTTAACCTCAAGTTGTAGATAATGCACATTACAAGGTTCATTTAACCCATCCTAGCTAAAATTTCTACTCTCTTCTTGTTTTTTTTTTTTAGGATTGGATTTATTTTCTGTGGTAGGCAATCTCTTTAAGAACATAATTTTATATGATGACTTCATGAAACTGTGAAATTTCACAACTTTGCAAATATTTTGTTTGGAATTTTAAATAAATGTATCATCATTTTATGTGCTCCTTTTCCATGTGTAATTTATTCTTATAGTTTGGTTTTTTGTTCAACGGGACACTTTTATTGAGGTGTAATTATATAGTTTCATTTGGGAAAGGGATGAGGCAACCGATCTACAAATGAGCTGAATTTAGATTTTTTGATCTTGGGTTCATTTTTGCATCATATATGATAGAAATGAAACTATTTTTTTAAATAACACTTAGTTACTATAGATTGTTTGTGATTTTGGTAAATGATATGCTGTTATATTGTGTTTTTATTTTATTTTTAACTCAGATTTAATCCTCGTACATTCGTACTTGTCTCACATTGTTAGTTTGTTGCTGGTAGGTTTGTGTGTGGATGCTTACATTGCAATTTGTTGGTGCATTCTACTTTATAATGTAATTTCTTTGTTATATTATTGTTTCATCTAAACAATTCAGGGTACTGTTTTCATTCATTCTAGCTGATGCAAGGACATTGGTTCAACAAACAAGAAATGAAGCTGCTGAGTTTCATTTTAAATATGAATATGAGATGCCTGTTGATGTCTTGGATAGATGGTAATCCTATTATTCTGTGTCTCATTTAATTTTAATAGATTCTATGTCATGCAACTTCTTATTTTGGTAAAATATATTTTCATTCTCGCACCATGTTATATTTGCTGTGAATAATGTTATTTATATTATAGAGGTGATTATTTAAAGAAATTATGCTCAATTTGTTTTTTCAATTATCAATTACGTCATATTTTGGTACCTTTTTATGATTTTTCTTTATCTCATGCATAGGAGGCCTTTATAATGTCTAGGTAACTTTTATCTATATTAGACAACGTGTCATATTAAAAATTTTGCAAGGGTTCTTGATTTGATAATTTTGACTTTGTTTTATCACCTATTTAATTTCCAACTATGGTAGCATTGCAACCAATAACACCTGGAAGACAAAATCAAGCAACATTCCACACTATATGATGGGAAAAAAATTCAGTTGTGTAATCCCTAGGGGATGACCATCAGTGGTTTTATAGAGGCTGCAACAGTTGCAAATAAAGATACATGTGTCGATGTGTTAGACATGAAGATCATAAAAAAAATTTTGAACCAAGACATATGTAAGTACCATATTAATTATATAGTGGTGCGACAGGTACTATATAACAATGATAAGGGGTTTATTAGCTGAGTTTAAAGTATTTTGGTGGGTTTATTTGCACTTTTGTTTTGTATATGTGCAGCAAAGTTGTGATCCAAACAAGCCATTTGTGGTGATTTTTGAAACATTATTATCATCTGCTGCAACCATAGTGGAAGATGAAAAAGGGAACCCCTCATGGCAAGCACGGCCTGATTTCTATATAGTTTGCATTCTTTCCTGCCTTACTTGGGGTGGATCTAAACTTGTATATATTAAAAAAGGAGTGGGTTATGAATAGTATAGTTTTAGGTTGTTTAACTTTGACCATCACTAACTACTTGGATTCCTTTGTTTGGTTAAAAAAGATATGCTACAAGAGGTAATATTATGGTGCAAGAAGCATCTACAGAACTGTTTATTACTGTTTATTATTAACTACATTTTTTTGTTTATCTTTAAATGATTCTAATATTTTTTCATCAATCATATAGGATTGATTCAAAGCTTGTGAATCTATTGGAGTTACTGTTATTCATTGTTGTCTCAGCCTGACTTGGATAAGTGAAGCTATATACAGGTAAAATTTGTGTGCATGTTTCAAAGAATTGTGCAATTTAAAGATTTTGTGTAGATTAGCTCAATGAATTGTGTGTGGAGATGTTCCTGAACCTCTTAAGAACTGTAAGTTTATAACAACTTTTTGTTTTTAAGTTACTGTTTTTGAATTGTGCATGTACATGTATTCATGTTTTCATGCAAAGTAATTTAAAGATCTTGTGCAGATTAGCTCAAAGAATTGTTTGTGGAGATGTTCCTGAACCTCTCAAGAACTGTAAGTTTATAAAAACTTTTTGTTTTTTAAACTATCATTTAACTACCAAAGTAGCATTTTCACCAAAATTACAAATTTGTATAAATAGTTTGAACAGCTGGTCTCTTTTGACATGGGTTCATTGCTTGCTGGTGCTAAACTCGGAGTGAAATATTCATATGGCAGGGTTGATATCAAGAGAAGTTTTCGAGCTAAGTCATATGGCAGTGAAATGTTCATCAATGATTAAATTACGTGTGATGTGTAAATGTTTGAAAACTTAAAGATGTTGCTTATTACATTGCTTTTGACACTTTTTGTATTATGTTTCGGATCAAATTTTTAATGTTATTATTTACAATGTTGTTCAACATTTATTTTATATTTATATTGTAAAATAATGCGTCTTTGTGACAATGTGTTATACAACTAACTATATGTGGTTTTACTGGCACAAAATTTGAGCATCTAAAAGTGCTTTTATATTATGACAAAATAAAAGTGCCACTAAAACGAACATGAATATGTGACTAAGATTAATTTTTAGTGGCACAAAAAGTGTGCTACAAAAGTCTTCTTTTTTATTTTGTGGCAGAAAAAAAGTGCCACAAAAAGTCTAAAAACTTTGTGCAGCACATTGAAAAAGTGCCACTGAAAGGCTTTAGCGTCACCACTTCTAGTGGCACTTTATTTGTGTGCCACACAATCTTTAAGGGGTCTCTAGTGGCACTTTTTTGGTCTTTTAAGGCACTTTTTGTATGCCATTAAATGGCATTTTATTTGTAGTGTTTATGGAGCACATCCAATCGGTTTTGTTTTTCAAGGATGTTACCAATGTTGTAAAAACCGGCCTAGGCGCCCATCTACTGTCTAATTTTTGGCCTAGGCGGTGCCTAGGCGCTAAGCTGTGCTAGGCGGCCTAGGCGGGGTCTAGGCGGCCAAGGCGGCCCAATCAGATTTTTATTTTTTTTTTCACTTTTTTGACTTTTTTTGACTTTTTTATGGTAAAAAGGGACCAATTTCATGATTATTTAGACATTTCTCAACCAAAAATCTTTAATATGTCTCTGAAACATCGAATCCAGGCAGTTAACATCGAAATTTATCTCTAAACTTTGAACTCAGTGTTTAAGTTTGCACTTTAAAGTACTTTTTTTAGTATATTTAAGTATATTTTTTAAAATTATTTGAAGTATTATATTAAATTATTGATATTGATGTGTGTGTATATAATATATATTTGTAAAATTACATATAAAAATTCCAATCCGCCTAGCGCTGATTAATCCCGAGGCGGTACCTTGCCGCCCGACTAGCGCCTAGCGACTTCTACAACCATGGCTGTTACCCAAAGGATTTTTCTTTTGGTGCTAGGAAATCACGGTTTTATGAGGATTGGTTAGGATGGGAGGATGGCAAAGAGTTAGACACATTCGAGTGGTGGAAGAAAGCCATAAATCTCCTTTGAATGGAAACTTAAATCACCTTTAGAGATTTTTTGATTTAGAGATTTTTTGATTTATGGTCTCTAAGAATCGGTTCAATGGTGTGTTACATGAATATGATTAGTACATTCAAAGGATATGGTGGCTCTATATTCATACTCGAAACTTGGCCATATACGAACAGGACTTCCGGTTCATATATATTGAAGATCTATAACATGGGGCCGTGATTTCTCAAAGGTGTTTAATTTACTTGTTTCAATATTGTTTCACATTGCTATGAGATTCTTATTACTGCTGGAATCTCCAAGTGGTTTGGCCGATTATCATGGAGATGGTGGCGGCAACCTTATGGGTAACAAATCATGGTAGTTGTTTTTTGGTCGTGATGTGTGTTGACATCATCAATGTGGCAGCTGGATTGCATGGTGATGATTCAAGCTTGGGTGATGGTGGTCATTTGACCGAAGCAGTTATACGTGGGGCTACACACTTGGTGCGGTGGCTTTTATTTGTTTGGGGTTTCGGTGCTTGGTGACCCTTGGTGGTTTGCCGATTAAGTCATGATAATTCATATGCATGGGTTGTAATGATAAACATGATTGGGTTGCATGTGGGTTGCAATCATTTTATGTTGGCTTTGGAATGCATGGTGAATGGCTCAATCTCCAATGGAAATAATGGGTCGGTGGTTTGAGTTTATCTTCATTCATGTGGTGATGCATGGTGTACAAGATGTGGCTGCTTTCAATCGGTTTGTGGGGCTGAATTTTTACAATTGATGATGCCAACATTGCATGTGGTGGATTTTAATGTTGGCAGATTGCATGTGGGGCTGCATGGTTTTTGCGGCTGCCTATTATCTTCTTGGTGTTTGCCGAATATACCACATGGTGAATTGATTAAATATGGGTTGCAATTTTGGTTGATTGCTGATTGTTTGAATGGCTTTTGGTGGCCACAAATTATTTCATTCATGTGTGACTTATTGATTATTTAGATGGTTTTATATGCATGATTTTATATATGATGTGCATGAGGAATGGATATTGTTAATGATAATGTCTTGAAATCGATGTATAGTTGCATTGGATGATGGATTTACCTGGCCTCATGTATGTCAGTGTGTTGGGCTATGGCATGCTTTGTTTATTTCAAGTTTTCAAATTCTTTATGGTTAATAATTTCAGTGAACATCATCAACACTTGAATGGAAGATAGTTCTTGTTTTCTTAAAGGCCTTAGAAATGGGGAAGAAAACACATCTAAGTATGGGCTAAGGTGGACATCTAGTACACGATTGGAATGATGTTACTACTATCTTTCTTTTGGGTGTTAGGTTCCCTAAATGAGCCTTAGAAATGGGATGGGGATTGAACCAAAGTATGGGCTAGGTTGATGATAAGTAATGAAGATGTTGCAACATGAAGAATGGAAGACTTGGAGATGCTTTGCTTATATGGAATTTGAACACTCTTTAAATGACAAATCATAGAGTTAGTATGAGTCCTTTTCTGTTTGGGCCTGCGTGCCTTTGTTTGATTTATTTTGTTTAGGGCATGTGTGCCTATCAATAGTGTGTTTTATTTGTTTATGTCGGTTCCCCCCTCTAAGGTTAAAATGTCTTGGAGGGGGGATGCGGTTTGTTTGTAACATACATTATTCTTTTTAATAAAATTTGCCAGGATTTGCCCTTTTTCAAAAAAAAAGAAAGAAAAAAAAAAAGAAAGCGTTGAAGGCTTTGTTGTCTATTGTGATGCTTCTCATACAGGATTAGGATGCGTATTGATGCAAAAAAAACAAAGTGATATCCTATCAATCACATCAGTTAAAAAACCCATAAGAAAAATCATGCCACTCTTGATTTGGTATTAGGCGCCATTATCTTTGCGTTGAAGCTGTGAAGACATTACCTTTACGGAGTTCATTTCACGGTTTATACAGACCATTAGATTTTAAAATATGTACTTGGTCAGAAGGATGTGGTGGACTTATAATAACATAGCAGGTTAAAACTTGTCACTTTAAACGTTCTATGAATACGAAAACTAACTTATTATACTGCAAACGCAAAACGAATCAAAGTAATCAAAGTTTACGGTTTTAATTACGAGATGAATTTCTTCAATCTACTTGAGTGAGATTAGTTAAACAAAACATCTTATAACCCACAACAAATTTGGTAAGACAAGTTTTCTTTCGATGAAGTTATAAATTTATACATTTGTGTGCCACGTTCATGAAGTAGGGTAATCATGCAAGGTAAATTACCGTTACAGGTGCACACAGAAAGATAATTTGCAATACATGTAAATCCTGCTGTAAGGGACAATGGACACAATTATAGCAAACTTTGAGTGCAAACCCTAATATAATTGAATAAAGAAAACGAAGGTAGATGGAGACATTAAATGACTATGACTGTAAAATTATCTATCATGAAGAAAAGGCGAATGTGGTAGCAGATACCTTAAGCCGAAAGGAAACAAAGAAACCAAAAAGAGTATGTGTCTAAGGCTTGAACTAAAACTTAATTTAATAAATCAAATTAAAGATGCAGAAAAACAAGCTCAAAAAAAAAATTGAAAACAAAGATTGAAGTAATGAAGGGCATGACTGAGCAATTAGTCAAAGGAGATGATAAAATTTTCCGAATGAACATAAGAATCTGGGTGCTAGCGGTTAGGAAAAAGAATATTAGAATAAGCTCATAAATCAAAATATATGATGTACACAGGAAGTGATAAAATGTATAAAAATCTCAAAGATAACTATTGGTGGATTAGCATGAAGAAAAATATAGATGCATATGCTGCAAAATGTTTAACTAGTTCCCAAGTTGAAACAACTGAACATGAAAAACCTTCTGGTATGTTTCAACAAATAGAATTACCTGTCTGGAAATTTGAAACGATAACTATGGATTTTATAATCAAAATTCCTCGAACCAGTTGTGAGAATGACACGATTCGGGTTATCGTTGACAGACTGACTATCTGCTTATTTCCTACTAATAAAAAAAACTTATACTATAGATAAATTAGCACAACCAAACGTTAATGAGATTGTATCTCTACAAGATGTTGACAGAAAAAAATAATAATAATTGAATTCCTCAAACAACCATTTCATATCCAAGACCGCCGGAAAAAAGGGAATTAAACGTAAAAAGTTGACGTTTGTAAATGTTAAATGACACTTCAAATGTGGTCATGAATACACATGGAAACTAGAGTCATAAATGAGAGAAAAAAAATGTCACACCCCCATTTTTCAACTAACGGAATCATACCGTTTGGGAATGTGACAAACCAGGATCTCAGATCATTAGACATAACGAAGACCTCTATATGAATTTCAAAACATACTTTGGTCTAAAACTGTAACATCAAAGCTTTCAAAGTTTGCAGAAACGTCTTAAAACAATAACAATTGTAAAATGTAAATTACAATGCAAGGTTTTCAAATGTTCAAATCCAAATAACTATAATGTAAAGACATGCATGCGACTCAATCTCCTAGTCCATGCCTGCTTTCTTGTGCACCTTAGCGTCCTGAGAAAACATGTAAATCAAGTCAACACAAAGGTTGGTGCATTACACAGGTTTTAGCATTCACAATTGTTTGAAACAACAGTTTGAATATAAGTTTGCAGATAACATAATCACACATTGCATAGTCATGATAGCTAGTCATATATACTATTTACATAAGTGGTCGACACCGAAGCTGACTAGTGCATGCTATCGCATGTTTTGCCTTGCCACTATTGTCTAGCACAAACAATAGTAAATGATTGTTTGGTCAGTCAAACACCTGCGTAGATCCCATCTACCAAGTGAGGTTTGTCAAACCTAATAGATCTATTTCCAACTACCACGCTTTGCGCTACGGCAAACTAAACGGTTCGAAGTGTAAGGACTTGTAAATGCTATGTTGTCACATAATGTAAACAGCTAACTCATGCAAGTGATATGTATCTAAAAGTGTTTGTTGCACATGTTTTCTCCCCCAAAACAGTTAAAATAAGAAAGGGGCCGTGTACGCACCTTTGATTGTTGCAGAATGATCAAACACTCGTGAACTCGCGTAGAAAATCCTCTACGAAGAATCTGTGTTTAAACAATAACTTAGTGTTATTTGGAATGTCGTTTTGTGCTTGGAATCACATACGTATCAACACACGTATGTTAGAGTGTTAGGAATAGGCATCCCTATGTATGCGTGCCTTTAAAATCGTTTAACAAAATCATATCTTCCTTTATGATTTTATTTAAACAGGCGTAATTATACGCGATTTCGTTTTTGGTCAAAAATGTGAATTTTATTATTCTAATACGTTCGGGATTCCGTTACGGTTCCAACGCAATTTGAATGGATCAAATCGGAGTTATAACGAAGAAACTATGATAAAAATACTAAAAATCATTTTAAATCTCAAAAAGTGGCAGAGACAAGGGTCGAACCCTTGACCTCCCGAACCAACCACCCTCACCCTACCATCTGATCTAACCATCCATTTGCATTATAATCCGAAATTAATTTGTTTTAACCATTGAGATGTTCGGTCCCCATTGTTAAGCCATAACCGAACACTTGGAATCTCATTTGGCTCCAAATCCGATCCCGATCGACCTGATAACTATGGGGCTTTTGTTCCTTGGATCAAATCGAGCCTACCCATAGTTCTAATTCACTTAATACCATCACACAGTTGTTTCAATTCCTTATATTTAGGTTCGAACATGGTTAACAAGAACTATCATTCAAATTTGAAGAATTCGATTATGTTAAACCGAAATTTCTTAGGATTTTCATTAAGCAATAAGTTTCGAAGCTTCCTATACCTTTTAATTTGAAAATAAAATCGATTTAGATTGAAACCCTCAAAACGTTTACATTCAAGAACCCTAGAATTCGTTCCCATTCAATTCGTTATTACATCATGAAATTGACTTAGGGATTTTTATAATAAGAGTGTTTCGACACCCTCTGCACCATTTGATTTCATTCTCAAACTCAATTGAGCAGAAACCCCCAATTCATTTCTTGAGATAAACCCTAGAACTCGATCTTATACAATTAGACCTTCCCATTCGAATTTATGATATAGTTTTCATAGAATGCATTATCACGAAACTGTTAGTATGTATTAATTTGATTTTTGAACTGATTTTGTTAAAAACCCCCAAAACCGTTTCTAATAAGAACCCTAGTTGTTGAATTCGTATAATTCGATGTTAAGGATCGAAATTGACATAGGGTTTCTCTAAATCGGTATGTTTAGGTTGTATGAGAGTAGATTCTTACCTCGTTTGATGCTGATTCGATGTAGTTCACTTAGAACCCTAATTTCGGCCACTTCAAGATTGAATCCTTCTCTTCGCAGCTTCTTAGATCAAATTGTTGCGTGCTTAAGCTTCTAAAAGGGCCGATTAGAGTGTTGGAAACTTCAATTGTGCAAGTTTTAATCAATTTATAAGGATTTGATAGTTAATGGTTACGGTTTCAACATTTAAGGTCGTTAATGGGTTTAATTCGAAGTTGTTGGGTCCTATAACGCATGATTGCTGTTAAGGATCATTATTATACATAATTGGGAAGTTTAATTTGATTAATTTCAACGGTTACATGCGGATTTCGAATTTATTTTGATTAACTCACACGAATTTTGACTTCTAAGGTCAAAATTGGACTTTTAAACCAATTACAAGTCTAAACTTTGTAATTAAAGTGTATTGGGACTGATTTCTGTTAATTCTAATCCCTCAGGTTTGATCTTGCTCGATTTCATAACATTTTGGTTTATTCTAGAGTTAACGGAGTTAATCCGAATTGCCGAATTGTCACTAATCGGGCCACTTGAAACATTGTTGGGCTAGATTAATCCTTTTGGGCCTCCTAAATACAATTGGGCCTACCTTGGACCTCATATTTACATTTGGGCCTACTTTGGCCTCATTAGGCCTACCTTGGGCCTCATATTTGTGATTTCGTTATTTTCAGTTAACGAGGTTAATTCGAAAAGTCGGATTGTCACATCATCCCCTTGTTGAAGGAATTTTCGTCCCGAAAATTAGTAAATGTTAGGAGTGGTTAGGAAACTACTTACGAGTTTAAATTGTACGTGTTAGTGTGATTTGATCATTCTGTGTGCTTGTGTGTACTCACACACAAAATCTATGCTTGCAACATCACAACTAAGTGTGATCGTTCAATGTGACTGTTTGCGTGTACACTAGTTAGTTCACCTAACTGTGACTGTTTGTGTTTGATCATGTTGTGCTATGTAACCTCACACATAGTGAGTGTCTGTAACTGTTTGTACTATGCAACCCCGCACATAGCAAAATGTGTGTAACTAGTCATGCATGTACTACCATAACATGTAACATATGAAATGTAGCACATAAAATGTTTAAAATGTGTTAGGTTTTCAATATGAGATGGTGCTCTGCCCACAATTAACCAACCCTTTTGCCATTTTCAAGTTCATTAAGTCCATTTAATGATGGCAACATTCTAACTCTCTTTACTTCTGTTTCTCTATTTTATACAGATTTAATTTTTGATTTGCTGATAAATTTGAATAAAGTTCAAATTCATATGATATGTTGATGTGTTGACAGGCACAATACAGACAACACATATGGTCCATATCTCTGAACCTTAAACCTTTCTAGTTATAAGATCATTATTTGTTAATTGATTCTTATGTTTAAGTGTTTAGGAATTGCAGGATTTGTCGATGTTGCTGTGCTGACAACTAAATTTGTCATGCTGAAAGCAAACTTATTGAAGATAGAGATGCTGACTAGTTTTCAAAGGATTCTTCAATGCTGACAGGTTAAAGTTATAATGCTGACATTCAAAGTCCATTGCTGATGATGGTATTCCACAAGGATATTGCAATGCTGATGACCACTTGAGATGCTGATGACCACTTGAGATGCTGATGACCACTTGAGATGCTGATGACCACTTGAGATGCTGATGACCAAGTGATGCTGATGATAGATATTGTAGTGCTGATGATAACCAAGTATTCATCAATGCTGACATTGATCTCTCAATGCTGACATCCAATTCTCAATGCTGACATGAAGATGTGATCTGCTGATAGTCAAAGTGCAATGCTGATGACTATATAATGCAATGCTGATGTTCATTTGTTGTTGCTGATGAAGAAACTACACAGATTGTGTTTATTTGTTTTTGCTGACATCAGTTATGACATGTATAACTGATGTGACGTTTATTTTGTTATTTTGATAGCGGTGATCCGTTAGGACAGTTATGTAGGTCTGAAATAGGTTTTCTATAAATAGGACCTTTATGTCTTTCATTTGTACGCTTTTTGTACTCTTTCTGTTGATTACACAAACTGTAATTCTCTGAGAGATTTCAGATCTACAATCAATATAACTGCCTTTAATATTCATCAATTCTTAACTGTTCTTGTTAAATATGTCTTGAATATTAATTACTGTGGGTTTTGTTATTTTGGATTGTTACTGAACTTAGATTGATTGCATGTTTCCGCCTAGCAATTGATCGAAATCATAGCTTATTGTTATCATCAGATCTCAGATTATGATCTGATCCGATCCTGACAATTGGTATCAGAGACAAGTGCTCGATATTTTGATTTTTCTGAAAATCAAAAGCTGAAGTTATGATTTCTACGATCAAGAGCTGATTCTAGCTTGAAATCGTATAGTTTAGAACAATCAAATTTAAATCAAATCAATTCGTTAAACTAATTAACATGGATTGATTGATTTGTTTTACTGTGTGTGTTCTTGGTGAAACTGTGTGTTTTTGAGATTTCAGACTCATATCTTAATATTGTGAAAACAATCTAGAGTATACGATTACCCATCACTAGTTGATTCGTAATCGGTCTGATAGTTGAAATTTGTGATCCGATTCACAGATTTCTGTCTCAAGCGTCAAGTGGTTATTTCAGGTTTTACTGTTCCATTGATTTTCGATTCTCCTAAATAGATCGCAAATCTTTGAAAATAGTATTTCTGTTGTTTTTGTTACTTACTTAGAATTGTCTCTGATTACTATTCCATCATTTGAACAAATTGTTTGGACAAATTTGGACTAGGTTATTAGATCCTGAATTAATCTTAACTCATTAGAAATTCTAAGTAAATTTTAACAGAAATGGCAGATCAACAAATAGCACAACCTACTGTGTCTGTATATTCTGAATCAGGTTCTTCTGGTGCCAAACCCCCTGTGTTGAAGAATGCAGCTGACTTCCAACAGTGGAAGCTTAGGTTTCAAAACCATATCGATAGCACTGATCCAGAGATGTGGTGCTCGATTGTCGAAGGCCTATATGTTCCTGCTGATTTGAGTGAAGAAAACAGATTGAAGTATCACAACAAAAGCTTACCTCTTAGAGGAATAAATCTGAGAGATGATGAGAAAAGAATGGTCAAAGTGGATATTAAAGCCTATGGTACTCTTAAATCTGCTTTACCAATGGAAGTTTTAGTATGTGTCAAAGATTTTGAAACAGCAAAAAGCTTGTGGGATCAGTTGGAGGTGATGTTTGCTGGAAATGAAGAAATCAAGAGAATGAAGAGGGATAGCCTCAAAATGATGTTTGACAACTTCAAACACATGTCTGGTGAAACAGTCACTCAACAAATCCAACGCTATGTGCAATTGATCAATGAGTTAAAAACCTTTGGAATCAAAGTTGATAATTATGACTTAAATCTTAAGTTATTAAATACACTGCCAGAGAGCTGGACTGAGAAGGTTACATTGATCAAGGAAACCAGAAAGCTTGATGAAGTAAAAATTGAAGAGATGATTGCCAAACTTGAAGCTATTGACATGGATGTCAAAGCACGAGCATCTACTGCTCAAGTTGGTCAATACAAATTTGTGAAGACTGCTGGTGTTCAAGGTGGTGTTCAAGCCTTGGTTGTTGAAGAAGGGAGGAGTAATTCTCAGTACTCTCCTAATGAAAATGTTGGATTTGGAGTATATTCAACTCCCACACCTCAAGCATCACAGACACCTCTATCACAAAATGACTCTCAACAACAGTTTTCTCAGCACCAGTTTTCTGTAAACACCAATTCTGTTGAGCAGCAAGAAGCTTGCAAAGCATTTGTTGCAAGCTTTGAATGTTTTGCTGCAAGTTCTCTTGCAAAAGCTCAATTTACTCAACATGATCTTGAAGAAATAGATCCAAAGGATGTTGAAGAAATGGATATCAAATGGCAGATGGCCATGGTTGTCTTGAGGCACAAAAAATTCTGGAAAAAGTATGGTCCCATGAAATTTGAAACTGATAAAACAAAAGTGGGTATTGATCTTGATAAAGTAAGATGTTACAACTGCAATCTTTATGGTCATTTCTCACGTGATTGCAAAGCTCCCAAAGACCCCTCCAGATATCAGTCAAATCAACAATCAAATCAATCTGCACCTGTTGATCAAATGAAAGCCATTGAACCACCAAAGCCAAAAGCACTTGTGGTAACAAACAACTCAGAAGATTTTGATTGGAGCAGGTATGCTGATGAGTATGATCCTGCACAAGCCATGATTGCTGTTGTAAAAAATTTTCAAGAAGACACTGATGAAACACTTCTTGCTTTAATGGCTCTGGGAAATGAGGTAACCAAACCATGTTCTGATGAGTGTAAAATCAAGCAAGAAGTTTCAAAACAACACATAGCTGATTTACAAAGAGAATTAAGCAAATGCAGGTTTGAAGAGAAACAGTGGATAAATGACAAACACATGAAAATAAAATTAATTCTTTTAATTGATAATGAAAACTTAAAACTGAGAAATTAATTTTGCAAAAAGAACATGATGAAAATTTTTTAAAATTAACAAAAGCTCTATCTGATTTATCCACTGCAACTCTGAAACTTGAAAGTTTTGAAACTTCTTCCAAACATTTGACTAATCTGCTTAATAGTCAACTTCAAGGAAAGTCAAAGGCAGGGTTGGGTTTTCATGAGGTTCCACCTCCATACAATGAAAACTATACACCCATGCCTGAATCAATGACCAGTCCAAAAGTGGTATTCCAAAATTCTGACTCTCAAAATCAGAAAAGTGAAATTGGTGATGATTCACATTTATTTTCTTCTAAGAATTTTGTCTTGGCTGAAAATAACTCCTCTGATGCTTTGAAATCATCAATTGAAAATAAAACTGTGAATTTGATGACATCTGAGAACCAATCACATTTGAAAAACAAACAAAAAGTCTCTAATTCAAATCAGAATTTAGAAAAATCAAATGGATCTAAGTCATCAAATTCAGATTCATCAACAAAATGCACAATTTGCAAAAGCTTGTCTCACACAAGGAAACATTGCACATACAAATCAAAGAATCATTTTAACAAAATATCTGAATTTATGGAGAAAAAGAAAAGATTGCAAGATAAACACTACTCTTCAGTTTCTGCAAACACTTCAAAGTACTGTTCTATATGTAGAACAAACAATCATGATATTGGTGATTGCTACTATCATCAACCTGGTTTGGAGTGTATGCAGAACAGTAAAAATGCAGCTTATTCTTTTTCTAATAGTAGAGTTGACAAAACAAAGGGTAAATCTGGAAACAATGCCTATCATTCAAGAAATTCCAAAGATTCTAGATTCAGACAAAATCAATCTGAAAATAAAATGTTTGGGAATTATTATCAGCCACAAATTTACCCATATCAACAATCAAGAGTTTCTCCTCAGCAATGGCAAACTATGTTGGGGGTTATCAACATCCCACACATAGTTTTGGTACTAAACAGTACTATAATGATGACAACTATGGATACAACTTCACTCCACCTAAAATTAGAAAACAGAACTTTCACAAAACAAAAGCATCATTTTATGAATCAGATCCAAGCAGTCATTATGCTAATCGCAAATCAACTTTGAAGAAATCTGTTAATAAATCAAGTGGATATGATTCTTCTTCCTCTCTCAAGGTTGAGAAAGGAAAGAACAATCAAAAGAAAGTCTCATTTGAATCTCAATTCACTCAAAATTGGAAACTAAAAGATGATTCTAAAAACAAACAAAAGGATGAATCTGATTTGCCAGATTTATCAAAAATGCAGAAAGTCACCTTTCAAACTTTTGAAAACGGGAACCCAAGACCTGGGAGGCTTGGGTTCCTTTGTCTAATTAATTTGTTTCATTGATTGCAGGGGCATCCAAGGAGAACTGACAACATCTGGTATGTTGACAGTGGATGTTCCAGGCACATGACAGGTAATGTCAACCTGCTTCATGATTTTCAAAATATCAATGGCATTTTCTTTCTGTTGCATTTGGAGGAGATCAGAAGGGAAAGATCACTGGTACTGGAGTAGTAAAGTGCAGAAATCTCAGCTTTGATAATGTAAGCTATGTGCAGCAGCTTCAGTATAATCTGTTGAGTGTCTCACAGATTTGTGATAAAGACTACTCAGTCTTCTTCACCAAGCAAGACTGTGTGATTATCAAGCCTGGTTTTAAAATTCCTGATGAATGGGTGGTGATGAGAACCCCAAGAAGAAATCATGTATACACTCTTGATATGGAGTCACCTCCACCAACATCTCAAGAAACTTGTTTACTTTCAAAGGCTACTGATGATGAATCAACATTGTGGCACAGAAGACTTGCTCATGCAAACTTCAAATATATGAACAAGTTGGTCACTGGAAATCATGTCTTTGGATTACCACATAAGGAATTTGTCTTTTTGACCACTGTGCTGCTTGTTTGAAAGGTAAACAGAAAAGATCTTCCCACAAATCAATTATGGCAAGTGTAATTAACTCCACATTACAGTTAATCCATATGGATTTATTTGGACCTGTAAATGTGTTGAGTTTGGGAAAGAAACAATATTGTCTTGTGATGGTGGATGACTATTCAAGAGATACTTGGGTGTTCTTCTTGAACAAGAAAAGTGAAACTGCTGATTTGGTAATTCAGATGGTGAAAAGAATTGAAAATCAAATGGGAAAATCAGTTAGAGGATTCAGGAGTGACAATGGTTCTGAATTTAAAAATGAAACATTGGACAATTTTTGTCTTGAAAATGGAATATCTAGACAGT
>SZYD01000888.1:0-37599 GCA_009363875.1 Mikania micrantha | reverse complement strand
CTGAATTAAAGAAAAAGAAAATTTTTGGAAATATGAAGGAGTTTCCTATAACTGGATGGGCTTATGATGAAAAATCATGGGAGCTAGTAATTTCAGAAGAGATAGAGTTTTAAGTGCACAGATATAAGGCTATATGCCTATTCAGAAGTGAGACTTCTTGAAAACTCTATATCTCATCTTTTTGGATAATCTAAAAATTGGCAAACTTTCAAATTTTGGTAGGAGAAATCTTCTTCATTCTTGAGGCTAATCAGAAGATTAAGAAAAGACTCAGAAGAATTGTTCATTGGATCTGAAGTAAGAAGAAATGAGCAAAAGGTGAAAACTCTGAAGAATCCACAAAGAGTTTCTATTAACAATGATGGAAATCTTGTGGTAGAATGTCTAGATAAATCATACATCTTCACTGACAAAGATGACCTGTCTGAATTGGATTTCAAATCTTTATCTGCACTCAATCAAATGCCGATTTATTACATGAGAGAAGACTTGAAAGCTCCAATGACTCAATTTGCTGGTATTATACAACATTTGTTGTTATCTCTCAGTATAAGTCAAGTGAAAGAAGAGAGAATGTGTAAAGATGACTGATGCTGATGATGACAAGGCTTTGGATGTGGTTTATTCATTTGAGAGAGGTACTTATGGATTATGGTGGGATAATTGTAGGAAGCATCATCTCAGGGGGAGATTGTTAGGTTTTCATTATGAGATGGTGCTCTGCCCACAATTAACCAACCCTTTTGCCATTTTCAAGTTCATTAAGTCCATTTAATGATGGCAAACATTCTAACTCTCTTTACTTCTGTTTCTCTATTTTATACAGATTTAATTTTTGATTTGCTGATAAATTTGAATAAAGTTCAAATTCATATGATATGTTGATGTGTTGACAGGCACAATACAGACAACACATATGGTCCATATCTCTGAACCTTAAACCTTACCTTTCTAGTTATAAGATCATTATTTGTTAATTGATTCTTATGTTTAAGTGTTTAGGAATTGCAGGATTTGTCGATGTTGCTGTGCTGACAACTAAATTTGTCATGCTGAAAGCAAACTTATTGAAGATAGAGATGCTGACTAGTTTTCAAAGGATTCTTCAATGCTGACAGGTTAAAGTTATAATGCTGACATTCAAAGTCCATTGCTGATGATGGTATTCCACAAGGATATTGCAATGCTGATGACCACTTGAGATGCTGATGACCACTTGAGATGCTGATGATAGATATTGTAGTGCTGATGATAACCAAGTATTCATCAATGCTGACATTGATCTCTCAATGCTGACATCCAATTCTCAATGCTGACATGAAGATGTGATCTGCTGATAGTCAAAGTGCAATGCTGATGACTATATAATGCAATGCTGATGTTCATTTGTTGTTGCTGATGAAGAAACTACACAGATTGTGTTTATTTGTTTTTGCTGACATCAGTTATGACATGTATAACTGATGTGACGTTTATTTTGTTATTTTGATAGCGGTGATCCGTTAGGACAGTTATGTAGGTCTGAAATAGGTTTTCTATAAATAGGACCTTTATGTCTTTCATTTGTACGCTTTTTGTACTTTTTCTGTTGATTACACACACTGTAATTCTCTGAGAGATTTCAGATCTACAATCAATATAACTGCCTTTAATATTCATCAATTCTTAACTGTTCTTGTTAAATGTCTTGAATATTAATTACTGTGGGTTTTGTTATTTTGGATTGTTACTGAACTTAGATTGATTGCCTGTTTCCGCCTAGCAATTGATCGAAATCATAGCTTATTGTTATCATCAGATCTCAGATTATGATCTGATCCGATCCTGACAAAATGTAATGTAGCACAAATGTTTGTAACAAAACCAATTGAATAAAGTGTTTGTGCTTACAGTTTGAAATTTGCAGTGTTAATGTGTGAAGCATCACGTCATCCCCTTGTTGAAGGAAATTTCGTCCCGAAATTTAACGTGCGCTCTCAGTGTTTGTTGCTGTTGTTTTAAACAGATGAGCATGTGAATTCAGGACCACGTCTTGAATTCAACCGGACTTTGACTATCGGAATCTTACTTTGTTTAAGTTGTTGACCTCTCGGTCCATGATTTCAGCTGGTTCTTCAATGAATCGTAACTGTTCATCTACTTGTATTTCTTCCAATGGTACAATCAATGTCTCATCAGAAAGACATTTCTTTAAATTCGATACGTGAAAGACATCATGAACTCCACTGAGTTCATCCGGTAATTTGAGTTGATACGCAACCGGACCAATCCTTTTCAGAATCTCAAAAGGTCCTACGTACCGTGGACTAAGCCTCCCGCGCTTGCCAAATTGTATTACAACTTTCAAGGTGATACCTTTCCAAGGTGATACCTTTAAAGACTTTGTCTCTTACTTGAATTCCAACGGCTTACGACGTTTGTCAGCATAACTCTTCTGTCGATCCCGAGCCGCTGCCATACGGTTCCGATTTGTACAATCTTCTCCATCGTTTCGTGTACTAGTTCAGGACCTGTAATCTGACTGTCACCAATTTCACAGCCCAGCAAACTGGTGAACGACATTTGCGACCATACAAGGCTTCAAACGGTGCTGCCTGAATACTTGTATGATAACTATTTTTGTAAGAGAATTCCACTAACGGTAAGTGGTTTTCCCAGCTATCACCAAAGTCAATTACACAAGCCCGTAACATATCCTCGAGCGTTTGAATCGTACGTTCACTCTGACCGTCGGTCTGTGGATGATATGCGGTACTCATGTCTAAACGAGTTCCCAATGACTTATGGAGTGATTTCCAAAAGTTTGAAGTAAATCGGGCATCCCGATCTGATATGATGGAAATTGGCACGCCATGCCGTGCTACCGCTTCCTTAATGTAAATGCGAGTCAGTTTCTCCATCTTGTCGGTTTCCTTGATTGCTAAGAAGTGTGCAGATTTCGTTAATCGATCGCGACAATTACCCATATAGTATCACAACGACTCGACTCGGTGTACGGGGTAACTTAGTGATGAAATCCATCGAATCTGTTCCCATTTCCACATTGGTATTTCTGGTTGTTGCAGCAAACGGATGGTTTCTGATATTCAACTTTGACTTTCGAACAAGTCAAACATTTGCTAACATACCTAGCAATGTCGGCTTTCATGTGAGGCCACCAATACAGTGCCTTCAAGTCATGATACATCTTGTCTGACCCCGGATGGACTGAATATCTAGACTTGTGTGCTTCATCCATCACGAGTTTCCTTAATCCACCATGCAATGGTATCCAAAGCCGATTAATGAAATACGAATTCCATCAGGCTTAACATCCAATTGTTCCTCCATTCCTCGTAAGGATTCCTGTACCAGGTTTTCCTTTTTCAAAGCCTCGAGCTGAGCACTGCGTACCTAGTCAGGTAAGTTAGTCTGTATCGTCATCATAAGTGCGCGAACCCGTTTTGTTGAAGTGTCTTTTCTGCTTAAAGCATCAGCTACCACATTAGCTTTTCCCGGGTGATACTTAATCGCGCATTCGTAGTCGTTCAACAACTCAACCCATCGTCGCTGCCTCATATTAAGCTCCTTCTGATCAAAGATATGTTGCAAACTCTTATGATCAGTGTAAATGGTACATTTGGTTCCATATAAGTAATGCCTCCAAATTTTTAAAAGCAAAAACCACTGCTCCTAACTCCAAGTCATGAGTAGTGTAATTCTTTTCGTGTGTTCGTAGCTGCCTTGAAGCATAAGCAATCACTTTATCACGTTGCATCAACACACATCCCAAACCCTGTGCAAATGCATCACATACACCACAAAGTCTTCCGTCCCTTCCGGTAAGGACAGAATCGGTGCACTGCAAAGTTTCTGTTTCAATAATTGAAATGCAGCTTCCTGTTTATCCGTCCAGTTATACTTCGTTCCCTTATGCGTAAGAGCTGTAAGTGGTTGAGGGATCTTTGAGAAACCCTCAATGAATCGTCGGTAGTAACCCGCCAAACCAAGGAATTGTCGTACCTCAGTAGGGGTCTTTGGTGCTTCCCAATTCTTAATTGCTTCAATCTTTGCTGGATCAACGTGAATGCCCTTTTCATTGACTATATGACCCAAAATTGTACTTCTCGCATCCAGAAATCACATTTTGAGAACTTAGCATACAATTGTTCCTGTTTCAGTAACTCCAACAGCAATCGAAGATGTTCAGCATGCTCTTCCTCAGTCTGAGAGTAGATGAGAATGTCATCAATGAAAACAATGACAAACTTATCAAGATAAGGTTTACAAACACGATTCATGAGATCCATGAATACAGTTGGAGCGTTTGTCAATCCAAATGGCATGACCAAGAACTCATAATGGCCATAGCGCGTCCTGAATGCTGTCTTCGGAATATCTTCTTCTTGAACTCTTAGTTGATGATAACCCGATCTGAGATCGATCTTCGAGTAATAACTCGAACCTTGCAACTGATCGAACAGATCGTCAATTCTGGGTAACGGATACCGGTTTTTGATGGTAACCTTGTTCAATTCCCGGTAATCGATACAATACGGAAAGTCCCGTCCTTCTTCTTTACAAATAAGACTGGAGCTCCCCACGGTGAAAAACTAGGTCGTATGAAGCCCTTATCCAACAACTCTTGCAGTTGTGTAGATAACTCTTGCATCTCTGACGGTGCAAGTCGATAAGGCGCCCTTGCTATCGGTGTTGCATCTGGTGTAAGGTCGATTCGGAATTCCACCTGTCTGATAGGCGGTAATCCCCGTAAGTCTTCTGGAAATACTTTCGGAAATTCACATAATACTAGAATGTCTTCAATCTTCTTCTCAGCTACCGGCTTTTCAGTTATAAATGCTATAACTGCCGTATGACCTTTACGCAGACATTTGTGTGCTTTCATACAAGATATGAGACGCAGTGGCGTACTGCTCTTCTCGCCTTGTACATACAATGTCTCTCCATGCGAAAGAGGTATACGAACGATCTTTTCATGGCATACTATTTCAGCCTGGTGTTTGGATAACCAGTCCATGCCAATGACTACATCAAAACTACCTAAAGTGATAGGCATCAAATCAATTTCCAATGTCTGTCCCATCAAATCAAGTATACATCCCTTAAGGATTTGTTCAACTACAATTAACTTACCATCAGCTAATTCTACAGTGTATGGACTATCTAAGACAGTGGGACTAACATTTAGCAACTTAGCAAGTGAACTAGATACAAAACTCCGATCGGCACCAGTGTCAAATAACATAGAGGCATAGTGATTATTTAAGAGGAACGTACCCGTAACAATGTTGGGATCTTCCCGTGCTTGACGTCCTCCAATCACAAACGCCCTGCCCCTAGCACCATTGTTATTGTTATTGTTGTTGTTGGTGGTGCCATTGCCGTTACTGTTTCCGTTGCCGTTGCCATTTGCATTGTTATCCCCACCTTTCTTGAGTTGTGGGCAATCCTTTTTAAAGTGCCCCATCTTGCCACACTCAAAAAAACCCTTCTGTGCGTTGTTCTGGTTGTTATTCTGATTGTTGTGATTGTTTTGCAGCTCTCCGCGACAATCCTTAGCTGCATGTCCAACTTTACCACACCGTTGGCACTTAACTTTATCACACTGATTTCCCGCATGATGAAATCCACACCTGTTACACTTTGGATGTTTACCAATATAACCCCCTGATGATGACGACTGCTGACCACTGTTCGAATTGTGGTAAGACTTGTTTGAGTCTTGCGTCCGGTTCTGCTGAAACGGCTGTTGGTTGAAGTTCTTGGTGTTGCTGCTGCTCTCCCACTTCCTCTTGTGGTCACCTACCTTAGTAGCTGATGTTCGTTTACGCAGAGTTCCTTGCAACACCGCCTGATCAGTTAATTGGTGCGCCAGTCGCACAGCTTGTTGGATTGTTGTGGGATTTGCAAATGTAACCAACCCCTGGATCTGAGGCACCAATCCCCCGATGTACCTCTCTATCCACTTGCTGGCTGGAGTAGCCATGTGAGGTAGAAGTCTGGCCAGTTCATGTGACCGGGTCGTGTATTCCTCAATGTTTGACCCCTCCATCTTAAGATGCCAATACTCCTCCTCCAGTTTCTGCATCTCACTGCGAGGGCAGTACTCCTCCTGCATTAAAGTCTTGAATCCATTCCAGGTTAAGGCATTGGCCTCACCCAATCCTAGAGTCTGAACATTCGAGTTCCACCAAGTCAATGCCGGACCCTCCAATGTTCCAGTAGCATACTTTACTTTATTCTCCTCAGGGCAGTTGCACATTTCAAACACTGATTCAGCCTTCTCAATCCATCGAAGGAGTCCAATGGCCCCCTCCGATCCTTTGAAATTATGTGGCTTACAGTCCAAGAACATCTTGAACGTGCACACCGGTGGATTTACCAATCCCCCTGCTGGACCCTGTGGCCCTGTAGTGTGTGTCTGAACGTAGTTCGCGATTGCCTCCGCGACCCTGTTATTAATCAAGTCATTGAGCTCAGCAACTGTCATTTGTACGTTCCCCTCGGCCATTATCTTCCTAATTAAAAGAAACGTTAGAGTGTTATCAAAGTCCAATGTGACATGTGTAAACAATACAACAAACAACAACCATGTAATGTAGAAATCAACACAACTGTTGTCAGTAAATAATAGCTTTCAGTAGATAATAATCTGATTTGAGTACAATACTTTCAAAATCAAAACATAACTCTTTCAAACTTCTAATGTAGGGACACAACCCGCCCCTAATAAGTTTAAACAAAATAAAGAAAATCAATCATCCTCAATAGTGGATTCAAGATCAGAATCAACAGCTGGTGCTGGTTCCTCCCCTTCCTCCTCTTCATCCTCTTCATCCTCATTCTCCGAGACCACCAAGTCTTCTAAGGCTTCAAGTCTGCCTTCCAGAATCTCAGCTTGGTCCTCAGAAGCTTGAAGACGATCAGTCAAATGGATGATCTCATCTCGCATCTCATTAACCAGGTGGGCAAGGTTATCTTGTCTTTCGTTCGCATCCCAGAGTTCCCGAACATTGTACTCAATCCTATCATTTGCCCAGTACGGCCGGGTCTACGAATCTATCGTCTAAAACAACGATTTTTATTAGCTGTAGAAAAGAAAGAAACTTCATAGAAGTTGAAATATGAAGAAATATATATGCCTAGCTATTTTAGTCTATGGGTAAAGGATCTAATTGATAGAGTAAGCACCGTAAAGATCAATTAGCGAGGTTTTGGCCGATACAATAAGAACTGCTTACTTATGTCATGATGTGAGACAAACGCAAGTCCTCATGTAGTTTGGCGATCTCCTCAGAGTCAGTCCGTTGCCTCTTAGGCTCAGGAACATCCAATGCAGGTGGTGGATGAGTAGAAGGTCCCTCAGCAGGAATCTCCTGAGTACCCTCAACTGGCTCCTCCTCCGGATCCTCATCCGGGTCCTTATCTGGATCCTCCTCCGGATCCTCCTCCGGGTCCTCATCCGGATCCTCCTCAGGGTCTGAATCATCTCTCAGATGGTGGAGGAGATGGGATAGGTGGTGCTGGTGATGATGGTGGTACTGGAACTACTGGCTCCTCATCCTCCGAATCATCAATGTATATATATGGTGCTGATGATGAAGATGCCATGCCTGTTACATAATACCATATGTAAGTGCAGTGCCATGGAATGTGTAAGCAAGTCTATTACATAATGCCATATGTAATTTCTAAGTGATATGTGTAAGCATGCGTGTCTAATGTCTAACAGTTATAGTCTAAGTCTACAAATGCAAACCTAGTTCGCTATAACCTGGCTCTGATACCAATCTGTCACACCCCCATTTTTCAACTAACGGAATCATACCGTTTGGGAACGTGACAAACTAGGATCTCAGATCATTAGACATAACGAAGACCTCTATATGAATTTCAAAACATACTTTGGTCTAAAACTGTAACATCAAAGCTTTCAAAGTTTGCGGAAGCGTCTTAAAACAATAACAATTGTAAAATGTAAATTACAATGCAAGGTTTTCAAATGTTCAAATCCAAATAACTATAATGTAAAGACATGCATGCGACTCAATCTCCTAGTCCATGCCTGCTTTCTTGTGCACCTTAGCGTCCTGAGAAAACATGTAAATCAAGTCAACACAAAGGTTGGTGCATTACACAGGTTTTAGCATTCACAATTGTTTGAAACAACAGTTTGAATATAAGTTTGCAGATAACATAATCACACATTGCATAGTCATGATAGCTAGTCATATATACTATTTACATAAGTGGTCGACACCGAAGCTGACTAGTGCATGCTATCGCATGTTTTGCCTTGCCACTATTGTCTAGCACAAACAATAGTAAATGATTGTTTGGTCAGTCAAACACCTGCGTAGATCCCATCTACCAAGTGAGGTTTGTCAAACCTAATAGATCTATTTCCAACTACCACGCTTTGCGCTACGGCAAACTAAACGGTTCGAAGTGTAAGGACTTGTAAATGCTATGTTGTCACATAATGTAAACAGCTAACTCATGCAAGTGATATGTATCTAAAAGTGTTTGTTGCACATGTTTTCTCCCCCAAAACAGTTAAAATAAGAAAGGGGCCGTGTATGCACCTTTGATTGTTGCAGAATGATCAAACACTCGTGAACTCGCGTAGAAAATCCTCTACGAAGAATCTGTGTTTAAACAATAACTTAGTGTTATTTGGAATGTCTTTTTGTGCTTGGAATCACATACGTATCAACACACGTATGTTAGAGTGTTAGGAATAGGCATCCCTATGTATGCGTGCCTTTAAAATCGTTTAACAAAATCATATCTTCGTTTATGATTTTATTTAAACAAGCGTAATTATACGCGATTTCGTTTTCGGTCAAAAATGTGAATTTTATTATTCTAATACGTTCGGGATTCCGTTACGGTTCCAACGCAATTTGAATGGATCAAATCGGAGTTATAACGAAGAAATTATGATAAAAATACTAAAAATCATTTTAAATCTCAAAAAGTGGCAGAGGCAAGGGTCGAACCCTTGACCTCCCGAACCAACCACCCTCACCCTACCATCTGATCTAACCATCCATTTGCATTATAATCCGAAATTAATTTGTTTTAACCATTGAGATGTTCGGTCCCCATTGTTAAGCCATAACCGAACACTTGGAATCTCATTTGGCTCCAAATCCGATCCCGATCAACCTGATAACTATGGGGCTTTTGTTCCTTGGATCAAATCGAGCCTACCCATAGTTCTAATTCACTTAATACCATCACACAGTTGTTTCAATTCGTTATACTTAGGTTCTAACATGGTTAACAAGAACTATCATTCAAATTTGAAGAATTCGATTATGTTAAACCGAAATTTCTTAGGGTTTTCATTAAGCAATAAGTTTCGAAGCTTCCTATACCTTTTAATTTGAAAATAAAATCGATTTAGATTGAAACCCTCAAAACGTTTACATTCAAGAACCCTAGAATTCGTTCCCATTCAATTCGCTATTACATCATGAAATTGACTTAGGGATTTTTATAATAAGAGTGTTTCGACACCCTCTGCACCATTTGATTTCATTCTCAAACTCAATTGAGCAGAAACACCCAATTCATTTCTTGAGATAAACCCTAGAACTCGATCTTATACAATTAGACCTTCCCATTCGAATTTATGATATAGTTTTCATAGAATGCATTATCACGAAACTGTTAGTATGTATTAATTTGATTTTTGAACTGATTTTGTTAAAACCCCCAAAACCGTTTCTAATTAGAACGCTAGTTGTCGAATTCGTATAATTAGATGTTAAGGATCGAAATTGACATATGGTTTCTCTAAATCGGTATGTTTAGGTTGTATGAGAGTATATTCTTACCTCGTTTGATGCTGATTCGATGTAGTTCACTTAGAACCCTAATTTCGACCACTTCAAGATTGAATCCTTCTCTTCGCAGCTTCTTAGATCAAATTGTTGCGTGCTTAAGCTTCTAAAAGGGCCGATTGGAGTGTTGGAAACTTCAATTGTGCGAGTTTTAATCAATTTATAAGGATTTGATAGTTAATGATTACGGTTTCAACATTTAAGGTCGTTAATGGGTTTAATTCGAAGTTGTTGGGTCCTATAATGCATGATTGCTGTTAAGGATCATTATTATACATAATTGGGAAGTTTAATTTGATTAATTTCAACGGTTACATGCGGATTTCGAATTTATTTTGATTAACTCACACGAATTTTGACTTCTAAGGTCAAAATTGGACTTTTAAACCAATTACAAGTCTAAACTTTGTAATTAAAGTGTATTGGGACTGATTTCTGTTAATTCTAATCCCTCAGGTTTGATCTTGCTCGATTTCATAACATTTTGGTTTATTCTAGAGTTAACGGAGTTAATCCGGATTGCCGAATTGTCACTAATTGGGCCACTTGAAACATTGTGGGGCTAGATTAATCCTTTGGGCCTCCTAAATACAATTGGGCCTACCTTGGACCTCATATTTACAATTGGGCCTACTTTGGCCTCATTGGGCCTACCTTGGGCCTCATATTTGTGATTTCGTTATTTTCAGTTAACGAGGTTAATTCGAAAAGTCGGATTGTCACAAAAAATACCTACCCCTATTTCAATAATCTCAAGGACGAGATTAAAACAAAGGTGGGGAGGATGTAACATCCCGTTTTAAGCATATATATTAAATACTTTCGTTTATAATTAAAATATTATTATTTAAAAATACAATGATAGAGCGATCACTTGAATTATAAGGTCTTGTCAAATAATTAAAATAGTTATAGTTAACTTATAAAATATGATTATTCGAGAAATTAATATTAGAAATGATCGTTTAAGATTTGAAGCGTTTGTTTAAACGAAGAGCTATGATGGAACAATTATTCGAAATAATCGGGGTCTAAACATTCCATAAGTTTAATCGTTCAAATAATAATAATAATAATAATAATAATAATAATAATAATAATAATAATAATAAAATATATATATTTGATCTTGATCCGTTTTTAACGAAACTTAGGTCGAAACGTAGATAAAAATGAGTAGGTTCTAACCGTATATTTATAATTTTGTAAAACACAATATTTTAAAAGTTATAAGAAAAAAACGAAATTAAATCTAAATAAATTATAATAATATAATAATAAAATATATAAATATGTATATATTACAATTAGGTGTACGTGTGTTTATGCCATGATATCTTCAAAGTGAAGATATGTACGTTTATATCTTCAAAGTGAAGATATGTACAAAGCGTATTTTCATCATCATCTTCAAACGAAAGAAGCAAATATTGAGGCGGTTAGTTGGCATCACAAATATATCCGTCAATCTTTAATATTCTTGAAGAACATTTTAAAGAAACGTAATAAGTCAAAGGAACTCAATTTCCTCCGCGAAATTTCGAAATCTCTCAGGATTAAGAAGTTGATATGTGATTAGGTATGCAGTTCAATCTCTTAGTTTATTCATAAATTTAAGTTTTTGAATATTATTAAGGTTAAGATCCGACCCTATATATACAGATAATATGTTGATTATGATTTATTTTAGGAACAGAAAATAAACGCATCAGGAATCATCATTGGAAATAGTTATAAGAATATATTAAGCAGAAAAGTTGCCCAAATTTATATTGAGAAGTTATAAGCTGTCACTCAGCCAAACAAAAATCGAGGTGAATAAATTTAGTTTCTTTTTAAATATAAATTCATTTTCTGAGCATGGTTTGTTTAAACTTTGACGCATAAAGGGATACTAAGTGACCAGTATTTAGGCTACTAGTATACGTATAATTTGCAAATTGTATCAACATATGGGTGAAATTCTCATATGTGGCTGGTACAGGTGGGCTGGAGGGTTAAATGTAAGACGTACTCCGCAGGCAACCTAACCAGTGACCAGCTGTGGGCTGGAGGGAACAAAACGTAAGACGCGCCGCGCTGTAGTTCGTAACCAGTGACATTTATAAACCAGTGTATGCAGTAGTTGTATCGATCAGTTAAATAACCTGCTAAATGTGTAGTATTGCCAATAATAATTATGGTTAAAGGACCAAACATGCTATGCTTACATATCGAGTATGTTATTTGTATTCACCAACATTATGTTGACGTTTTATTTTCAAAAACTTTTCAGGTAATAATGAAATGTAAAAGAGAAGCAAGATTAGAGATTCTTGGCCTATGATGCCTTGAATAAAATCTTGTGGTGAGACCATGGAGCTATTGGAGCTTTGCCTCCAAGTCATGTATAAACCGGATATTGTAAAATGATTTGTAATTATGTGTTTGTGAAAATCCGGTTTACTATAAATTGAAATGATGGTGTTCATACCTATGCGTATGAAGCTTTATGAAACCCTGAAAAGTTATTTTGAAAATTATTTACAAACGATGAAATGTGATTTTTCATACCTATGCGTATGAACTATTTTTAAATGATGAAAATCGGCTTTCACATCTATGCATGTGAATCATTTGAAAAATTATGAAATTCATAAAATAACGCTTCCGCTAAAATATATGAAAAAGAATAATAAACTCTGACCGAGACTGTATTATCTATGAAACCAATCGGGTCGCAGCGCCCGGGTCGCCGAGAGCCTGGGGTGTGACAGTAAGTATGAACGATGCTCCAGTACTCGTACTAGGTAAGTGTGGATATGGATCTATCTACTTCGGCAAATAAGGTCGATGAACTTGGAGCCTTGTGCCGGCATAAGCCCACTGTTTACGCTCAGTGGCAGTGGTTGTATGTAACTATGTGTTATGTATGTGAATGATGTGAATGTGATGATGTTTTGTGCTAATGAGGTTTTCCCACATTAAATACTTACAATGTTTTAATTAAACTAGAACTCACCGGCGTAAGCTGAACTTTTTATTATGTATGTCAGGATGAAGAACAGGTAAGAGGATGTAAAGGAGCTCGTGGCACGTAGTTAGAAGATCGAGTGTTTTGGCAATCTCAGACGATTTTGATATAGACAGTCAAATGTATTTTGTTTATGATAACTATGTTTACTTTCCGCTTCATGTTATGAAGGTTTTTGGTTTAAGAACTATGAGATTATAATGTTGACCACCTCTTAAGGGTACGCAGGTTTCGGGCTTTTCATATAAGGATCTTACTTATTATAATTTAATAAGTCTAAATTGGAATGATTATTACTTAATATCTATAGATTTAAGTATCTATCTAAGTGAGTATATAATGTAGTTTTTTATCTTTCTACATGAATGATTTGAAAGGATATGGATGATATATTATTTTCTTCATTTTTTGCTCTTGTCTACGAATTTCATTTATTAAGCAAAAAGTTTTAAAAAAATGAATTATATTCTACTTAATTTAGATTATATTTATATTGAATTTTTGTTAGAATCCCATCCAGCAAGGATTCTTATTCAAAATAGGATTATCGTAAGATATAGAAAGATAAAAACATATATATTTCCTAAATTTTAATTATATATGACGAGAAGAAGATTTTTTTTATTAGAAAGAATCTCTCTTTCTAGTTGCTCTGAAACAATTAGGACATTCTTTAGGTGGAAACATGCTATTGGGTGGTGGTCCCGCTTATGGGTTCAAATCAATACGCTCTAAGAAGAAAATATTTGAATATCAATCTCATCAATCTCAAAATATCATACCAAATCCCATCAATCGAATCACTTTTTCAAGAAATACGAGGCATCTAAGTCATACAAGTAAAGAGATCTATTCATTGATAAGAAAAAACGTGAACAGGGATTGGATTGAAGGTAAAATAGAATCCTGGGTTGCAAACAGTGATTCGATTGATGATGAAAAAAGAGAATTCTTGGTTCAGTTCTCCACCTTAACGACAGACAAAAGGATTGATCAAATTTTATTGAGTGTGACTCATAGTGATCATATAAAGTTTATAATAACAAGAACTTACTATATATATGTACGAACTTTTGTTTAATAAATATACATACATACACACACAAAACATATGAAGAGTATGTTCATTAGCAAAACTTTGGTGTCATGTTCGTCTTCCCGGTCGTTGTCATCCAGCCTGAGTAGCAATACTAGCAATGAGAAACACAAATGCTGGACATCTATGTCTCTTTCTCCTTCCTCAGACTTGAAATCATGGGACATAACCATCGTGAAGAATAAAACACCGGTAAACATAGCCGGAGATGGAGGCGTAACGACGGAGGGGGTAAAATCAAGAGTCAAAAGGAGGTTATTAGTTTATTTTTTTAACTGGCGTAAAGAATAAAACACGGCAAACACCGCCGGAGATGGAGGTGTCACGACGAAGGGGGTAAAATCAAGAGTCAGATAGAGGTTACATTTTTTAGTTTTTTTTTACATATTTATTCTACATATTTAATGCACATTATTATATTTTTTACTTCACAAGTTATTGTTTAGTTGTTTTTTTCCTACACATTTAATGTACATTAGTGTTAATATGTATAATATATTGATTTGATGAGTTATAATTTTGTTAAGAATCCCTTTTGATCTATTGTTTCTTTGTTTTTGTTTTTGTTTTTTTGTTTTTTTTTTGTTTTTTTGTTTTTTTTTTTTGCAAAAAGAGGATATAATATCATATTATTATGGTTTTTATTCATGGGATTGCTACATGATTTTTTTTTTTTGAGTTTTTCTTGTCATATTTGTTTACAGAAAATTACATCAACTTACAGCAAATTATATCAACTTATAATAACTTACATCAGTGTAACATAATCATTTATATCAATTTACAACAACTTACATAAAGTTTACATCGACGTAACAGAGTCACTTACAACAGTTTACATCAACTTACAATATTATAAACTACTTATTTTGGACGTATATTTTGTTTATTTATAGCAAATTATAGAATATATTATTTCACTAGGTTAGTATCCCGTGTATTATACGGGTTGATCATCAATGAAAATAATTATATTATATTTTTAAACACTTTGTTTCCTTAAACATTTTGTTTTAGAATATTGTTTTAAATTGTATATTTTATAATAAGTTGGTTTTTTAAAATGTGTTTTATTAATATTAATATATTTTTTATGTATTTAAAACTATTTTTCTTAATTAAAAGTAGATAAAAAATATATTTAATATTTAATATGAAGTGAATTTAATAGGAGAGAGAGACGGAAAATCAAAGTTAAATGCGCTAAGAACTCGCCACGTGTCCCTATAAACTTTGTTTTATTATAATAGATTTATGTAATTTTATGCTTTAAAAATGCAAGTGTAATTTATTTTTTAATTTTTTTGCTTGATTAAGGTAAATAAGAAATTGAAAATGACAAAATATAGTGGCAGAAAAAAGTTAAAATTAAATATTAATTGATGATCTTTGAAATATTTGAAAAGAAGAAAAAAAAGTACAATCAATATTAATTACTTATTGTAATAAAAGACAATTATACCCATCAAGATTAAAAAAATGTTTCGTGATGTGTCTCTTTCTGAATGACCAAATAGAGTTAAACGATTATCGTAATAAGGCAAGATCAACAATCGAACCTTACCCTATGTATGTATGCATGTATGTATGCATGTATGTATGAAAGTGTGCTTTACCTCACATAACTCAACCAAACCTCCAACGCCTTGCTAAGGTTGGCAACACCAATACAATTTACATGTAGAAAGACAGAAAAACAAAGCTCTATTGTGTTAAAGTTGGCTAGGCATGTCTTTATAAGGTTAGCAAAGCCAGACTGGTTAAGCATACGTACATTTAGTAGAGGGAAATATCTTTACCTCACTTGACTCAACAAAGCCTCTTGTATGTAGCTAAGTTGAACATCACAAAGATTGGCAATTGATCCTCAAGTAATCTGAATCTTGTTAAGATCGGCATGACCGATCTAGTTGCGGTTGATAAGACATGTTTTGCGAAGATTTCCAAGGCATACATTTAGAGCCGGCCCCGAGAATGAAAAAAAATTATGGGGCCTGGGGCGAGAAAAAAAATGGCCCTTTTAGAGTCGGTCCTGAGAATTGAGGTGCCCAGAATCGAACCGTATTTGTAACTGAAAAAACCCAAACCAAATTTTTGTTTGGCTTATAACTGTATCCGAATTCGGTTCCTAACAGTATCTGAATTTCGGTTTTTGGTTCAGTTTCGTTACAATATTTTTTTTTGAATTTGGTTTGTTTGATTAACCGATTAAACCGAATTCTGATTTAAATTTATTATCTTATTAATAATATATAAGGTTGAATTTAGTTTGTTCTTTTTTAACCAGTTTATTTGACTGAATTCAATTTATTCAGATAGGTTTATTCAATTTTTAACCGGCTTATTTGGTTTTTAATTGGTTTATTCGGTTTGTTCATTTTTAACTGAAACCGAACTAAACTATTTCTAAAATTCGGTTCGGTTTTTGGATAGGGAAAGAAATTGAAAACCAATTAAACTTATACCAAATAAACCATTAACTGAACTGATGAACACCTTTAGTTTAAAGGGAATGAAAGTAACGTCTTATACTTTAAAGAAAATTACTTTTTGTACCTTTTAAGTTATGTGTTTTTAGATGGTTATTTATGTATTTTTTATATAATATATAATAAAATTTAAAATTTCGGGCACCCTAAAATGTCGGGCCCGGGGCGGTCGCCCACCTCGCCCCTCCCCAGGGCCGGCCTTGCATACATTGATAAGAATGTTAAGGCTTTCTTTAGCCATACCCTAGATATCAACCGGTAGAATTTTAAAGTTAGGAACTATAAGGCCATAAGGGTAAATTCAACACAATACACTAACCAAACATTTAATTAACTTAAAAAAAAAGATTTAGGTGGTATTTGTTTTTTAAAAAACCTCTTTTTCTGACATCTTCTGTCTGTATCGCGTGGACCACAGGCAGAGGTTGAACTCTGTAGATTGTTTGTTTTCTCGAAAATACTTCATTTAATAATAGTTTGCACGTCCTCTTTTTGGTGAAGAGATGGATCATGTCACACCCTGGGCCGGCGGGGTTGGATCGGAGTCCCCGTCGGGCGGAAGGTTCCCGGGGCGCGATATCGGGTGTGATAATCGAGTTGATCAGATTGTTTACATAGCATCAATGTTAAGAATAACTAAAGCACAATAAAGCATTTAACTAGGATTACAAAGTTAAATTACAATGTCAATGTTTGATAATTTAACTTAGTAAACCTAACAAAAGAATCAATGTATTCTATCTTGTAATCTGTACAAGACATCCAAGAATGATTAGTGTGATTAACAAAATATGTGCTTCCCAAAATCACTAGGTCCTCTATTTAGGCCGCCTAGCATGCAATCCAAAAGCTTAAGTTAAACCTGTGCATCACCTGAGAAAGCGTGTAAGAAAACAAAGTCAACACAATGGTTGGTGAGTTCATGTAGTTTTAGTATGTGAAAATAGCTTTTGTTTATTGCTTCAAAGTTTCCAAGTCTATATTGTTTGTATGCATTAGCTTCAATATGAGTTTAACAAGCATCGTGTTTGGAAGTTTATGATAATCCCCTAAAAGCATCCTTGTATCCCCTAGGTAACAACCCTAATCTCATTAACACCACCTGTATCATCCGACTCGGTATGCTTATATATAGGGCATACCCCTGGGTCAAGCCTACGACCCGCCCAGACGCCGTCCCACCACATACTAAGTCGCATAGGACATTGCTGTTAATGATAATTAAGCGTCTTACCTACCCTCTCTTTCGTTTCCGAGTATAGTTTAAGCATTTTGTTTGTAAGTTTACCCCATACATCAATAGTATCCGTGAGTTTGTTTGAATGTTACCGGAATAGACAACTGAATGCCCGAAGGAATTCAGTATCAGTCCATACCAGCCCCAGGATTTACGTGTAACTTAGGGGGAGATAAGGGCTACTCATGATGACACAAAGTCAACTAAGATTCACCAATACCGTCCTAGTCACTGATCACCTGAGTAAATAGTTTATGGGAAACACTGCATGGCAAGCACTGAGAGGCCATCAGTCCATTTCCTCGATAAGACTATGAAGAACACATGAAGGCAAGCACTGAGAGACCAACTATTGTTCTTCAAGTCCCGGCTAGGAAGAACACCTGAAGGCAAGCACTGAGAGACCAACTATTGTTCTTCCATAGCCTATAGTTTTAGCATACAAAGAGTCCAGCATTTACGTAACTTGTGCACAAGAACTAGCTTTACAACCGGTAAGGCAAGCACTGAGAGGCCAAACCGTTGTTTGAGCATGGCAATCACATAGCATTCAAGAGTTTATAGTATCCATAGATTCAAGTATCCAACGTATATGTATGTATGTATGCATTTAGTATCCCCGTAGCCTTATAGTATACTTAGCATTTAGAATTTACATTAGTCTTTAGCATTTAAAACCCATAGCATTAACCCGTAGTATTAGCATTTAGTTTAACCCGTAACCTTAGTATTAGCATAACTCATAGTATAAGCTTGAACATGATTTCATAGAATTAGCATCCACAATAGCATCATCAAATAGTAAATACCTTTAGCACTTGGTATTATCACATAGCTTTAGTATTATCAAGTAGCTTATGCCTTTAGCACTTGGCATAATCAAATAGCATTGAGTTTGAATAGAGTCTTATGCCTTTAGCACTTGGCATAATCAAATAGCATTTAGTTTAAATAGAGTCTTACGCCTTTAGCACTTGGCATAATCAAATAGCATTTAGTTTAAATAGAGTCTTATGCCTTTAGCACTTGGCATAATCAAATAGCATTGAGTTTGAATAGAGTCTTATGCCTTTAGCACTTGGCATAATCAAATAACATTTAGTTTAAATAGAGTCTTATGCCTTCAGCACTTGGCATAATCAAATAGCATTTAGTTTAAATAGAGTCTTATGCCTTTAGCACTTGGCATAATCAAATAGCATTGAGTTTGAATAGAGTCTTATGCCTTTAGCACTTGGCATAATCAAATAGCATTGAGTTTAAATAGAGTCTTATGCTTTTAGCATTTGGCATAATCAATAGTATAAAAGCATTTTGTTAAATTTAAAACATTTGTTTTAAAATGTATAACATGCTTCTCAGTCCCGAGTTAAAAACTAAAATAGTTTGAAAAGGGACAATGAACTCACCTTGCAGTAGTGGTAGTTGACTTAGTCTCAAACAAGAATGCACGCTCTCTTTGTTGTAATTGATGTTGTTTTCACGATCCTGTATTGATTTCACGTTGTTTAACTTTGTAAGTATAAGTTCACAATTGATTTGTATGTATGCAAGTGTTTGCCATGACTTTGGCTAACACTCGTAAGGCTCGGTCATGACTCTCATTCGGTCCCGGTTCTTTTGTTATCATTCCTCATTATCATAGGTCTTTATGTTACGAGTCTCACTTGATTATTTGTCATAATAAGTTATGAGAATTTAACCCATAAGAATTTCGAAGTACATTACTTAGAAGTTTAATTTTTTGCTTTATAAACAACTTATAGATTACTTGAAAAATTGTCATTCTTTTTAAACGTGATAATGTGCTCAATTAATGTTACTCTACATTTTTTTTTTAACACACTTTGAAAGTATTCTAGGTATATTATAATAAATTAACTTTTAAGTGTTAGTCTACAAGACAACCATCTAGCCGAATGAGTTATGTAGATCCAAAAGAGAGTCATGGGCCATACAACACGCAAGTGGGCCAACTACTGCGCCGAGAGGTTTCATGATTTAAACCACCATGGACTGAATAATTTAGGGTTGTAGAAGTCGGATGGGCCACATGAATGTATGGGCCATCTATTGGGCCTGGACTTCCTTAGACCGAATTATTGCATGGCTATTGGGCCTAACGGTTTATTAAATCAACATGGTACTTGAACTGATTGGGGGCCAAAGGAAATAAGTTGGGCTTGCTCCATGTCATCGGGTCAGTATAATGGCTATGGGCCCATCACGTGTTGTTGGGCTATATTTTTAGTATAGGCTGAAGAAATTCTCGTGGGCCAAAGTGTACGCTGCTGGCCTGGAGTACTGTTAAGTCACATTAGGCCTTGAGCCTTCTAGATGATCATGGGCCGCCCCATACCAACTAAAACAAATCGTTAGTCCTTAGATCTAAACCTTCACTTGTTGCCGAATGGAGTGTGGCCCTAAACTGTTTGTGTTGGGTTGCAGGTGTTGTGGGCTAATTTGTTGGGCCAAGGAAAGTCCTTGGGCCCCATTATTCAACCTAGACCTAGCAGTAGCCCTTGAGCCCAATTAGTGGGCTGTGTGGATGTGCGGCCGAAAGTCACACAGCTTAGTCGAATGTCATGATGGGTGTCGAATGAGGAGCATGTGGAACGGCCGAATGAAGGAGGTAGGGTTTCTGTCGAATGACCAGCAGGTGGTGTGGGCGAATAGGGCAGAACCAGCGAATGGAGAGACTGGCCGGCGAAGGGAGGGCTGGCGAATGTGAGCTCCTGGTTCTTCGGCCGAATAGCTACCCACATGGACGAATGAGACCTGTTCCAGCGAATAGATCTGACTGGCGAAGGAGACCTTTGGTCATGGTCATTCGACCGAAGTAACTGGTCTCATTCGGAGGTTTGCTTAGTCGGTCGTTCATTGGGTCATTCGATCCACTGTGTATGTCATTCGGCCGAGTGTGGCTCCACCTAGGGCTCACTCATTTCAGGGATGGAAGGGTGGTCTGGAAGGTGGCGTGTGTTAGGGACAAGTTTTCGAAAAGTGGGGATGGAAATACAAGAGTTCTTAACCGGTTAAGGTTAAGATTTGAACAAAGAAGATGAAAACCCTATTTTTCGTGGTGTTCAACAGCTTGTACCTCGATTTCTAGCAGGTTTCTTCTCAGATCGGTTGTACTTTCATGTAGAGGAGACTAGGGGCTTCACGTGGGTTCAAGAATGGCTCGATTTCGTTGAGTTTTGAAGGAGTTATGAAGGTTTGAAGTTTCAAAAATGGAGGATGAGGGTGAAATCCGGGATTTAGGGTTTAGAGAGAGAAGAAGGAGAAGGAAAATGAATTATTTGAACTCATTCAAGGTATTTATACCTCGGGTGAGTTCGGGTTCGTTTTCGTTGCTCGGTTCGCGGTTTCGTTACGTTTCCAGAAATTGCGCGCGAGTTCTACGTAATTAATATAAAATAGTTATTTTATAAATTTTAACTTTACGAATATATTCCCAATATCATAGCATTTATTTATTTAATTCCGAATTAATTTAAGTATCGTTTTAAACAATTTATTCAACGAATTTGGTATTTTTACGCGTTTAATTTATTTGTTCGCGATTTATTACAACAGTTTTATATAATTGGTTTTATGATGAGTTTCAAAATTTTAAAATAAGAAATATTTTATTTCTTTGAATTTATGATCGTTCGTGTCTTTTATCGTTTCGTTATCGTTTCGTCAGAACGCGTCACCATCGCGCGTATTCGTTCGAATCGTCATTCGAACGAACACGACGATGGTTTTGCTTTCCGACTTTTGTTTTCTACATTTCAGTTATTATTTCAGAACGTTAAACTATCAGAATCATTCGTACAGATCGTCACCTATACTAATAACTCATCGGTTTAGCATTCCGTAACAACAACCGTTATCGTTTCGTTTTGTTTGACCTCGCATACGTTTACACATAATAACACATCGATAAACATTAGTATCATTGATCCATGTTGTCTGATGTGTTTCTGACTGTTAAACTGTTACGTTTAATCAGATTTCAGAAACACTAGCATAATAGTTTACTGTTTAGCATTACGTAGTTGACAGTACATCAGTTGTTTGCATAGTTTGTACCTGAGTTACTGTACCGTTCACTGTTCCGGCGACGTTTCCGGCGCAGTTGTTACAGATCAAACACTTCTTATGGACCAAACACTTCTTACTTCTTCTCAATCTCTTATAGGTTAAAGACACGACCATCCACCTTCACTTACTACTTGACGTGACCTCTCCATCCACCTTTCTTACTCTCCAGCGAACCTCTCCGGCGACATCCCCGTCCACTTTCACTGACTACTCGACGCAACCTCAAGTGCCGATTCTTTTCAACGTGACCTCAAGTTTCATCGAATAGGGACGAATAGGGTTTCCAACCCAGACGATGTTACAGCCGTGAATCCGGCGACGATGGCTGATGGTTCACTTCTGGCAAGAGAGAGGTAAGGATTTGATTGTTTTGTTTCAAGGTGGTGTTTTTTGGGATTGATCTATGACTTCACATTTCTGGGATGAAAATGACGCCTTGAGTTGTTGACGGCTGCGATTGCAAGTTGATGGCTGCCGGAGACAGGGCGGTTGCCGACGGCGGGAACCGTGGTGGGGCAGGTGATGATGGTGAGATCTTCTGCAAAAACAAACGTCACCTAGCCTTCCATAATAAGAAGTTTGGTCCGGCTCTTCTGTTACAGATGTCTGCAGATGTGTTGCAGACGTTTTACCTTAATATATAGGGACATAGTTTAAGACTAAATTAATAAAAAAAAAAAAAGTATTATATTTTTCTTCGTCGGACGATCATAAACAGAAAACGACTTTAGGTTGCAATCCACTTACCAGACGTCCTCAAAACGAACTTCAGTTTGTCAATGGCGTTTAGAACTATAATGAGAATCTTTCTCCGGCAACCAATCAAATTGAAACCATTTCAAAACCCTAATTTTTCTTCAACAATCGGCAGCAAATCAAATCACTTTTCAAATCTTTTCCAACGGTATGGCTTCCCACCTTCTGATCTTCACAATTTCTTCACGAAGAACCCGTTTTTGCTCAATTCCGACTTTATTAATGTCGAAATGTCTTTGAAAATCCTATCTTCCTTTTGCTCTTCTAATAACGTTGTTGTTTCCATGGTTTATAACTGTCCTAGGGTTTTAGAACTCGATTTTCTTACAAAATGGGAATTGGGTATTTCTAAATTAGGGTTTTCAGACAATAGTAGCTTGTCAGTGATTCAGAACGTTCTCGAAGTTTCTTGCAAATTCGATTTATACCCAGATGATGTTCTGCAGTGCATTGAGTGTTTAAAGGGTTTCAGGTTTAGCTCTGCTACAATAACTAGGATTTTAGAGGAGTTTCCTATGGTTATTACCATGAATGAAGAACAAATTTGGGGTAAAATTGAGTTCTTGTTAGGAATTGGTATCCATAGGAGTAAAATAGACCCTATAATCCAAATTCATCCCGGGATCTTGGGATTTGGGGTGAAGAACAAGTTGAAGCCTCTGATAGCTGAATTTCTTGACATGGGGTTTAAACCTAATGAAATTAGAGAGGAGATTATTAGGAACCCTAAAATTCTTCAATCAGAAGTAGGAGAATTGTCTAAGTGTTTGAGGATGCTAAATAGTTTGAAATGCAGGGTTCCGATCAAAGAAAAGATTTTCAATGACGGGTCTTTTAGTGCGTCATACAAAGTTAAGTTAAGAATTGATTGCTTACACAAACATGGATTGTTGTATAGAGACGCATTTAGTATATTGTGGAGAGAACCAAGGATAATTTTGTATAATTTGGTTGACATTGATAAAAAGATTGAGTTTTTAATAAACATTATGAAGTTTGATATTCTTTGTTTGGTTGAAGTTCCCGGGTATTTGGGGGTGCATTTTGAGAAACAAATTGTTCCTCGTTACAATGTGATTGAGTATCTGAGATCAAAAGGTGGGATAGGCGATGAGGTGGGGTTGAGGTCTTTGGTTGAGTTTAGTAGGTTGAGATTTTATAATCTTTATGTGAAACCATATCCAGAGTGTGAAAGTATATACGGGAGGTTTGTGGATGTAAAGGTTAGAGACCGACATCCAGAAGGATTGTGGAAGCTTTTTAAGCCACCAAAGTATTTAAATTCTAAAAAAGATTTAAAGAATATTAGGTCTTTTATGGAATTACTTCGTTAATGGATTAACGGGTGATTTGTCAAAGCTTTTGAGAAATATGAGATGAGATGCATCATCTGATGAATTCAAGTATTTAACTATAGAAAGGTACCTTGATGCACTAATTTCCTGTAGTAACGCCTTTTATGCTCTTAGCTTCTCTCATGAATTGCTATATTATGTATATAGGTCAATCTTCTTTGTGTCAGTTTCTTGAGCAGAGATGCCTCTAGGAGCGGCCTCTTTATCTACGAGACGGGCAAGGTCAACTTTCATCTCACCCTCGTTGAATCTAATTATTGTGTGGGGTTTTATAGGATTTGTTTGTTTGTTTGTTTGTTTGTTTGTTTGTTTTCTTGTGTGTCAGTTTTGTATGTGGCAAACTAAGAATAAATGACATATTTGAAAAGCAAATAAGAGCCAAACAAGCTTTTGTTTTTCTATTTTACGTTATATCTATGTTCACATCGAGTTCATTGTATGACACTTGCATTTTCTTGTTCAAGTGTACCAGATAATGCAACACTTGGGAATTACATTTTTTAAGTTTTATTTTTGACCCCTTGGTGTTGCACAAACAAAGTCCACAAAACTTTAAAGAATAATCAACTTTTGAAGAAATATGGTTTGAAAGATTTGTTCTTTTTGATGGTTTTTGCTTAATGCACTGATAATTCAATTTTTAAGAATTAGGGTTTGATCATTTGAGGATGTGATTGGGATATATGATTAGGAATAAAATATAACTCGTATTATTTGCAATCATAGTTATCGATAGCGGTTATAGCGCGCCACGATGTGCAGCGAGGAAGGCCCGCTATTAGGGTTTTGCGGCTTGAAAGCGTGTAGTAGCAGAAGCGGGAATATTCTTTTTTTCTTTTTACCTGATGGTATATACGGTTGACAGCACCATTTTGCCCTAGTAGCTAACACAGAGGAGGACGACGGATAATGGTCGCTTTAACTGAATCAGACAGAGAGGAGGGCGACGGGTGATAAAACATGGACTGATGACAGCCGACGGCGACGGAAGCTGACGACGGAACTAGAAGCACTTCTGACCAAGACTCGGACTCAAATACTCAATTGCAACAGGTTAATACCAGTTCATACTTCGTAGTTCATTTATATGCAGCAGGCATTCCTATGAAATTTGAACGTTAATTACTTTTTTTTAATGAATTGCAGCATTAATGTAATATATGAATTATATAAATTACATCAATATAACGAGTTGTAACATAAATAAAAACTACAAATTGCATAATGAATTGTAATTACGCCAATGTAACAATCTGTATTTAATGGCGTAAATTTTTTAGAAAAATACCGTTTGTATAAAAGACTTGAGAATTTTACAAAAAAAACGAATGATTTTTTTTTTTAAATGGGAGGAAAAAAACTTTTTGGAAAATAATGAAAACTTATAATATTAGTGTTATAGCTTACGCACATTAGTGTAATTATGAATAAATTGAAAAAATTTGACGAGACTATACTTGATTTAAATATAAAATACAATGAGTTTAATAGTGTAATTTTTATAAAAAATAATAATGTATATAAAAGTTGTGAAAGTTTTAAAAATAAAAGGGTAAATTTTTATTACGTAACGAGCTGTAAGTACACCAATGTAATGAGCTATATTTAATGTTTGAGGTAATTTACAATAGTGTATAATTAAATATCTGTCATTAATAGTGCAAGCCATGAAATTCCTTCCATTTTCCAATCCCAATAGGAACGCAAATTTCATAACCATAACGAGCGATGCGCGCATATAATGCATATATGCGTCGTCCCTCGATTGGAAAAAGTAAAATTTCACTAATTTTAACATTTTATTTTATATTTGTGAAAATAACGTTAAAAATGTTTGGTTGGTCTGTTAATCATGTATTATGAGCTAGTGGTATTATTGAAAGTAGCCTTTCTATTCTATAAGATTGAGGTAAGGTTGTCTACATCTTACGCTTCTCAAACCCTTTGCTAATGATAAGATATACTTGAGTACGATGATGATGTTGGTTTTCATCTTTTTATTTATAATTTTAAATAGTACGTCATCCGGTTCTTAAATCGGACTGATCCAACCAACAAACCACTAAGTTATCCGTTTTAGTATCCGGTCCGGTTATGAAAACATTGTCGAGAACTAAAAAAATCATTTATAGCTACATGTTTAAAGGACATAAAAGTAATTCTCTTATTTTAAATATAAATTGTTTTTATACCTCTTAAATTATTTGGCTATAAATAATTCTTTTAGTTATTTACATCATGTGTGTGTATAAAGAGTGTATCATGTGAAAACTCGATCTTAAAGAGAAAACCCTTAATCCCTATTGGTGCCATTCATTTCGAATCTTGAAAATAATTATATGGTCTACATAAAAGTTGAATGAAAAAATCAATTTTCGGGTCGGCCTAAAACATCTTTTAATTATATTTTTAAATTTGAAAAATGATTATAATGTTAGATGTCATCACACAAGGTTGACTACAAGTCTTGGGACTGTGCTGTAGTCAACACAGTACAACACAGTCCCAAGACTTTTGATCTGCTTGATCCGCTCAGCCAATAACAGAGTAACAAACACATTTCTATGTAAATTTCATGGGCATCTGTTGCATCTACTGTTTTAAAGTTTCAGATTATTTGTAAAATGTGGTTATTCTCTCATATTTACTTGTGTTTACATGTATTGATGCATTTCTTTATTTGCTTTGCTGGCTACAGGACTCGACAATTGTTTGAACCTACCCTTAAAACGGGTAACCCACTGACTGATCCTGCAGCTAATGTGGAGGATGTCAATCTTGAAGAAATAGAAGTTTAAATTTGGATTTTGATCAAAGAAATAAAGATGATAGGTGTGTGAGTGTGTGTATGTGTAGCTAACATGGAGGATCAAGTTTGGTTAGTTTATATGATAGGTTATGTTATTGCATGTATACATACATATGTGTGAGTATGATGAATTTTTGGTAAACTTGGATGATGATAAAAATAAGTTATTAGTATGAATATGATTTCGAAAGTGTTTTTAACACATAAAAACATGAATAAAAATATAAAATGTTATTAAAACTTGTATATTTCTTGTGTAAAAGGTTGATTTACAAATAGTTTTATATAATCTAAAAATAGAGACTAAAATATAGTGTATTTTACTTTAAAAAAAAAAAGATTTTGCTGTTATGTAAGTAATAATAGATGGTTAGATAATTAACCATAATCATTACTAGTTTAAAATGAGTACTTTCATGGTTAAAAGTATAAACACTTTAGAAGTGAAGTTTTCAACAAAATGAGTTTTGGACAGATTTACAAGAGTAAATATATGGATTTATATCATACTTGAAGTATGAAATTAAATGGGTTCAAATATATGGTTATATAATAGTCATTCACGATTAAAAATGCATGTTTTTGGATGATTTTTAATACCTAAAATACTGGTTCTATAAATTTGATGTTAATCAGAAAATTTAGACCAACTTTATAATAAAGTTGCATGAATTATATTATATAAATATTTAGGTGTAAGAATGGTTGTAGAAGTCGCTAGGCGCTAGTCAGGCGGCGAGGGACCGCCTAGGGATTAATCGGGGTTAATCGGCGCTAGGCAGATTGGAATTTTTATATGTAATTTTACAAATATATAATATATACACACATTAATATCAATAATTTAATATAATAATTCAAATAATTTAGAAAATACACTTAAATATACTAAATAAAGTACTTCAAAGTGCAAACTTAAACATTGAGTTCAAAGTTTAGAGATAAATTTCAATGTTTACTGACTGGATTCAATGTTTCAGAGACATATTAATTATTTTTGTTTAATAAATGCCTAAATAATCATGAAATTAGTCACTTTTTTTCAGAAAAAAGTCAAAAAAAATCAAAAAATAAAATAAAAAACTGACTAGGCCGCCTGGCGCCTAGGGCCTAGGCGGCCGCCTAGGCCGTTTTTACAACAGTGGTTGTAAGTATAGGGGTGTTCAAAATATCCGAAACTCGAAAAAATTCGAAATCCGAATCGTATCCGAAACCCGAAAAAACCGTATCCGAAATCTTTTCGGGTTATTCGGGTCGGATAATATGATTTTAGTTTCGGGTCGGGTCGGGTTTCGGATATGCGAAAAGTGGTTTTTTCGGGTCGGATATCCGAAAAACCCGAAAAAAATAGGGTTATTCGGATGAACGAATTCAGGTTTTTCGGGTCGGATAATATATTTCGAATTTCGGGTCGGGTCGGGTCGGGTTTCGAATAGACCAAAAAAATTTCCCAACCCGAATAACTCATTATCCGACCCGATGAACACCCCTATGTAAGTATAAGGATTTATGCTTGAAAACTATGCTTGAAACATGCATAAAACGACATATTGAAAGTGGAATTGTGACATAAATATGTGGTTGTTCTAAATCAGCAAATTTTGTCTAAAAATACGTATGTTATACATTTTATAATGTCATGGAAATAATTTAGATGATATTTCATGTCTTGGTGTCTGGAATACGATGAAAATACTAAAAATTGTCATTTTTGGCTAATTGTTACAAATATATATTAACTGATCACTTATGATAATTAATTAAATTTGAGTCACTAATAGATCGTCTAAATAAAAACTGTTTTAAAAATGAAATATTTTCTAAGGTTCGTAGGTTAGATGAACAACTTACATAATAAACTTGCATATAGGTTGTCGATGTATCCCTTGGGTTTTAGAGCATAGTTGAATTCAATCTTATTAATTGGGAAAAAACCTCTTTAATTAGCAAATACACATTTAAGGTGAGTTCACGGTCCCTTTTATTTATGTTTTTGATTTGAAATCTAAACTGAGGGAGAGTTTGCCGAAAAAGAATATTTGTTTTGTAATGCAAGTGCATGTGTGGTATGTGATTTTTGGTAGTTCTTTTGTAAGTGTAACCATTGGTTCTCGTTGGATGTGCTCCCAAGGCGATTCGCTCTCATAGTCATAATCATTACTCTTAGGTTTCAGAAGTAATGATATATTAGTAGATCTATCTAGTTTGACAACTGACTCCCTCTCATCCGTCATGGTTCTGAGTAACAATAACAGGAGAAAATATATTTTGAGGGGTGTTTGCACCTTGGTTTTGGTTTCATAATGGGCAAAAATGGTTAGTATCTTAACATAAAACCGGTTGAAATGAGTAACATATTAATACAATGCAGGTTAAAATGGGTAACACAAAAATTATAAGAATATGATATCTTGAATGGGTAAAAAGTATTAATAATATATTTGATAATAAGTTAGTAAAAATTATGCAAATAAACTATTTGTTTGCTTACAACATATTTTAACTTGAAGAATGAAGTTTTTTTAAAACAATCCATTTTGACTCAAACATTTTGCTTAAAACTCATCTTGACCCAGACCCGTTACAACAACACAAATCCTTATACTTTACAACATTATCAAGTGCTGCTTCCATCACCAAACAAGTAGCCCAAGGAAGATGTAACATCAGTGCCGGAACCGTCACCGGAACAGTGATCTTAAACAGTACATGAACAGTAATCAGGTACGAATTCTACGTAATTCAGTGTATTTCATATTCATGCCAAACCTTATTATCATTTCATGTTATCATAATGCAAATTCAGAATCATTTCAGAGAAACAAGTTCAGAACAATGGTTCTTGAGTCAGATAATTATCTGACAACACAGAATCATCATGTGATTATTTGTTAGGATTTTATTATGTATAAACGTATGTGAGGCTTACAGAACAAAACAGCACGAATGTCGTTACGTGAATGCTAAACCGACAGATTTTTCGTATAGGTGACGATCTGTACGAATAAATCTGAAAGTTTAACGTTCTGAATGATATTCAATAATTAGAAAACAATATTGAAAAGTGTAGTTATCGTCGTGTTTGATCGGGTGACGATTCGAACAAATACGCGCGATGACCGCGCGATTCGATTTAAACGTTAAATAAATATTTTGAAATTTAAATAATTTAAAAGATATTTAGTTAATTTATTAGGAATCACAATCTAAAATAATTTTATGATTTCTATTTTAAAACCGAGCCGTTTCGTTACGAAACCGACGTTTCTACGCGAAACCACGCGAAACCGAACGAACCCGAACAAACCTGGGTATTTTCCCCACATTAATTGTGGCCTTTAATGCCACAACAACCACCACCAACCAGTCAACTCCCCCTCTCCATCACCAAATTTTCGGAACTTTCTCTCTCTAGCATATCATCACCTTCTCTCTAAGATTTCTTCCCCATTTCTTGATGAAATCGTGTGATTTTAGTGTCTAAATCACCACCATTACTAGTAGAACACGAAAGTACAAAGGATCTGTGATTTTATCCAGCTAAATCGAGGTAAATCTCAAGTTTTTGTTCGGTTTGGGGTTTTGAAAACCCTAATTTCGAACCACCTTCGTGTAACCGGTTTTAACCCATTCCAAGCCTTAGGATTTACACCATAGTGTCTTAGAACTATGTAGGAACCAGGTGTGTGGCATGAGCATAGCTAAAAACTCCAATCTGTGAGGGTTACATCTGAGTTTTGGGCGGCCGAATGTCTCAAGAACAGCTCATCGAGTGAGCTTAGTCATTCGGCGAATGGCTAAGGCCTTTCGGCCAGCCTTCATTCGATCCATAGGTTTTTTATTCGACCAAGACCCCCTCGAATGGACTCTCATTCGACCGCACCTATTCGAACAAACATTCCACGAATGAACCTTCATTCGACCCTAGACATTCGAGCCTCCCACATTCGACCAGGTCTTCTTCATTCGACCTAAGACCCATTCGATCGGTCATGCACATTCGAGCCATTAGTCATTCGACCAGCCCCATTTGCCGAATGACCCTGGTGCCGAACAGCCTTCATTCGCCAGTCCTGCTCCTTCGGTCGGCTTCCTATTCGGCCCATCTCTTTATTGTTGGACAGGATGGTTCGAATCACAGTGACTAGAGTTGATTAGGTTAAATCATGAGTGTGGGTGTGCATGGAGTTCACGTAAGCAAGTATGAGAGGAATTGAATGAGTGTGTGTGCATGGGACATGGATAATGTGTGTGTGCATGGATTCATCATGGGTGAGCACATGTGAAACATTAGGGTTTCATGGCATACCCTCGATTTAATGATATCTAATGGACAACATATAAGCAAGGGATTCATGAATCACATATATCACTAACAAGAGTTGTCATGAATTAAAGAATAAACTAAAAGATAATCTAGCAAGGCTTGATTAATCAAAGGATTTACAAGAAGTCGTTTGAATGTCAAAGTAGAATATTGGGCCCGAAGTTGGCCCAATGGGCTCCACTTAGGCCCATCACCTTTAAATTTTACGCTTTTATAACCAAAATGAGGTTTTAGTAAAAGTAAAAGATTCCTAAACCTTATTAAATTATACTAAGTAATGTTTTCTAAATAATTAACTTTGAATGAAATAATTAGAACATGATATGATTAAAGTCTTTAAAAGGATTAATTGGGGATATGGGTTACTAATGGGTAATGGATTAGATTAAGTTAGATGAAGTCTTAGAATCACATTAGTAATATAGGAACACTTAGTGGCACACCGAGACCAAACCCTAGACCTAACGTTTACTATAGATACTCATCGTATGCGAATTCTCTTAAAACAAATTCAGGAACCGAAGATACTTAGACTACAACAACGAGCGCGCATTCTGTGGTAATTCAATACAAAGCAACACAAGTGAGTTCATTGCCCCTTTTCTAACATTTTTATTTTAAAACGCGGGGCTGAGAAGCATGCGTAAACTGTTTTTATTTAAACTGTTTATCTAAATGCTTTTATTTATTATATGTTGTTACATATATATGTTTATTGATACTTCTAGACTCCTGTCTAGGAAATTATTAAACAGATCAAGTTATCAAATAAATTAAAGTACTCTTATGAGTAATACTTTAATTTAAACTCTAAATCAACCCTTAGTCCATCAAACTCAAATTCAAGAATCTAAACTCAAAGTGGAATCAAATGAGCAATTCAAGAGATCACATTCAAAGGAATCATAACTCAGTGTGGGATCTGAGCACAAAGATCAAGATCAAGAGACTCAAGAAATCAGATATCATAAATGTGTGTGAATCATGTTAATAATGAAATCATTATGATCTAATGAAATCATTAATCTTCAACTTAAGGTGGATGTCAGTTGTATAAGGAATCAAGACCACGTGTAACACACATATAAAGTCCCTTCAGGTATAGAAGACTCTTGTAGTCAGGCTATACGGGCAACAACGTGAACAATCATTGAAATCAATATCAAAGTCTAAACTCAAGAGTACAGAAGACCTTTGGGTCAAGCTGTAAGGGCAAAACATTAAAATCCCGTCAGTTCAGGTGTACTCTTTGTGAGTTATGCCTGACATGGGTCACGTGTGAGAGGTTACAACTTGGACAACCACCAACAACTAAGTCTAATTGATTGAGTAAAACTATACCCAATCATCATGTCTTAGTTGTATTTAAATTTTTATATATTTATTTCATTAAATATTTAACATTTTATTTCTATCACTGACTTTTGGGAAATCATATATCTATGATCAACTCAAGAGAATCAAAAGTAAATCAAGTTTTTGGAAATCATATTCTAAATCAGAGGTGTTAGGTAAAATTGCTTAATTGTCGTTAACATCAATGTCCTATGTGGATTAGTATGTGGTGGGACGTCGTCTGGGCGGGGTTGTAGCCTTGACCCAGGGGTATGCCCTATATATAAGCATACCGATCTGGATGATACAGTTGATGTTAATGAGGTTAGGGTCTTTACCGAAAGAGGTTTTCAAATCATTTTCAAACCATAATCCATATGAACTCACCAACCATGTGTTGACTTGATTTTTGCATGACTTCTCAGGTGACGAACAGGTCAACTAAGAAGTTACTCCTTTTGGACTAGGACTTCAGATAGAAGGCTTAGTATTTTGGACCTGCATACTTTTGAAGACATCATTATACAAATTTATTTTGTATATCTTGTGTAAATACAAGATAGAAATTTATGATGTTGATGGTAGATTTACATTGTTAAATTATAAACAATACTGATGTAATTTAACTTCGTAATTCTATTATATTTAGCATTTCTCAGTTATATCATGTGCAATGTAAACAATCTGATCATCACGATTATCACTCCCGATATCGCGCCCCGGGAACCTTCCGCCCGACGGGACAACCGATCCTATCCCGCCGGCTCGGGGTGTGACAGAAGAACCTCCACCTGGAGCAGCATGAACCCTGGTTGAAGGTCGATCCTGTACATGATCAATAATGCGTATGAGCTTGCTCATTGTATCTAGATCAACATAGACAATAAACAAAAAATGCAGGAACCCTTTTGTTGGTAATCATAAGAAATCACAAGTGATTTGTGAATGAAGAAATACCACCACTACCCCACTTGCTTTAAGGCTTAAGAAGGCAGAAACTGGTGGAAGTTGAGATCTCTTTTAGAGAGAATGATGCACTTACCACTGCACCACCCCCATGAAGGTTGCAACTTAAAACTTATTAGTTGGAATTTGCGATTCAAAGCCACAATAACAAGTTCTTGGTGTTTGGATAAACAATTTCTCTTTTTGATTTAAGGGTTATATAAATATTTTTTAACAGGGTGTTCATGGTTCAGTTCAGCTTGTTTTAACGGAAACTTAGACTGCTCCAATTGGTGAACATATCTTTGATCGGTCAGTGAATTTGTAGAAAAAAGGGGGAGAAGGTTCCAAATGGCTGACCAAAGCCCACAACTTGTTCGGTGGAACAAACCATGGTTGAGCATGTTTCTAATGAGGCAAGGTAGCATGTGATAGGTTGATGGTTATTTCTTTTAATCAAACTTATCTGTTTTATAAGGTAGAAAAATGGAGTAGGATTGGTTCTGAATGAGAGTGAAAAAATTTAGTTTAGTTGATTGTATAGATGAAAGAGAGATAAATTATTTTTGTAATGAGTAGTTTAGGTTGGTTGTGAATAGAAATAGTCTTGAGGCCAAACAACTACAATTTTGAAAATTCACAAATCAAACCGGCCGAGGTTGGTTGGATTGGCCAGACCTTCCGATTTGGGTGGTTTGGTACCAATTTATTTTGGGAAAACCACCAAAATAGTTGGTTGACTCACTCTCTTTTCTAAAATAGCCTTTGACCAGGAAAATATCGCCCAGTCAGCGATATTATTACATAATATATCGCTGACGTGGCTTTAATTAAAAAAGATTATACGCGTGGAAGTTGACATTAGCAATATTACTTGCTGAGTCAGAGATATATTGAAGGATTCAGAGATATTTTGGATAGTATATATTGCCCCTTCAACATTAATATTGCCTCATTATTAAATAAATAATAAAAATGACAATTTTATAAAAACAAACAAAATTATTTATAATAAAAATATATAAAAAAGGTAATTGACAAAATTTATAATACATATAAAAAACTTATATAAAACGTATTATTTTTTTGTATTAAAAATGAAATTAATTTTACAAAAGAAAATACTTACGAATAAAATTACAAACAAAAAAATAATTACGAATATAATTTGAAACAAAAGTATATATTTATAAAAAACGTGATCAACAACGTATTTTTTTTTCTATTCAAAGCGTGATTAGTAACGTAATTAAAAACCTACTTTTTTTTTTGTTTTTATTCAAAGTGTAATTATTAATACAAAAGAAAATACATTAGAAACATAAGAATAAACTTTAATTTACTTCCTTTGTCTATCAAATTTAACTATTAACCATAATTTAAGTTTTTGTCTTTCAAAAAACTTTTTTTTTGTTCTAAACTATAAACCATATTTTATGTTGTATTTATGTGTGATTTTTTTTTTTACATCGGAAACCAATTTTTTGGTTTACAACTCATTTTCTACACAATTATTAATTTAATTAATGTAATAAAAAAAAGAAAATATCAAAATCATCATTTTGGTTTACCGAGGATGTGACGGATCAATGTCAAATTACTTTCCAAGCAATAATTTGACTTATCACTGTAATTTTCCTTCCCTAGTGAATTAATATGGTCCCAAGGCGATATTACAGGTACGGTGGAGATATGATATAACCATTATATCGTGAGTCACTTTAAGCGTTTTCCCGAGGTGATATTTACAATAAACGAGGCGATATTAAGTGCCATGCCTGCAAACGTCGGCTGTGCATGTTCTCGAGGCGATATTTTGTTGTCCCGAGGCGATATTATGTGACAAAAATCTCATCCAACGATGGAATGGTGTAACCGAGGCGATATTTCAATTTTTAAAGAGATACGACGAGATATTGATACGACCGTACATGATATCGTATAGATTTACGAGATTCACAAATTTCCGTAAAAAATTAATGTTTATATATTACGAGATTTTGTCCTCAAAATATCGCACATTTTCAAATTCCTTGTTTTTCTCGGCTGACATGGCAAACTTTGTAAAAAGAATTATTTTATTTTTTGAATTAATTCTTTTTATTTTTATATTATATCTTCTAATGCTTTCGTATACTAAATGTTTTTTACTCGTTTTATTTTGTAGGAATTTTACCCTGCTCATGTCACAGTAAGATGTAATATGAAGGTTGTACAATGGATATCAGATAAGTTAACTAAAAATTCTGATAGATATTTGATTTTTAGCGAAACGTGTTTTGGAGATTGGCTCAAATGTCAATGTACTAGTAGTGAGCCAACACTTATACATATGATGCTACAAACACAAATTTTTAGTCCAGCTCCCGAATTTGGCATTAACTTTTCTGTTGGTGGTCGTAATTTAATGTTTGGACCACGAGAATTTTGTTTGATAACAGGTTTAGTGTTTGGTGAGCAAGCTCCAGAAATTACCATACGGGGCAAGTCATTTAAGGATAGGTTATTTAGTGATAAGAAAGATCATAATTTAACGATAGATGACTTGCTGTATCTTTTAGGAATCATCTTGATATGTTGAATGACGTAGATGCTATTAGGATATGTTTATTGTTACTAGTTGAAGACGGTTTTAAAGGAGGTGAAGGAAAAAATTTTGTTGATAAAACGATGTTATATTCTTTTAATGATCTGGGAGCTTGGAATACATTTTCATGAGGTTTTTATCTCTGGAAAAATACTTATCCATACATTCACGATGCCCTACAAAAGAATTCTAGGCAAATCGCAAATCTATGTTAAACTACAGCCTTAAAGGATTCACCTGGGCATTCAAGGTTAATTTTTACAGTCATTATATGTGAATATTTTATTTATTATTTTCCATTGTTAAAAAATTAAGTTAATAATTATTATTATTTTTAGATGTGGATACATGAGATTTTCCCAGAAATCGAATTTTTGTTGGACGAGTTGGTTCATTTCCGAGATGTTTGGGTGGAGAAATCACCTAGAATTACTTGGGAAAAAGCCCAATCAATTTATCATAATAGTTTCATGGTTAGTTTTTATTAATTATGTTAAATTTTTGTAATTTTTTAATATACATTTTTGTTTTAAAAAAGTTTGCATCACTTATATTTCAGGAAGGTTACATTCCATCAGATATTTGCTCTACGTTACATGAGATTAATCTGCCTTATTATAGGCCCAGCTGTTATTTTTGGGGTGAGACTTCATCGGTTGACAATAGTGGAAAAGAGATGCCTAAGGGAATAATATTCCTCAATTCACGACCCATGACTATGGGCATAATAATAATGATCGTTTAAACAGTTATAAATAATAAAATGAATTATATGAGGCATGAAAATATCACAACCGATGAAGTTTTTCAACAACTTTATGATCTTGCCAAGGTAGGAATTGTCAAATTATATACTCCTTTTATTATTCAAAACATTTTTATTAATTTTTCATTATGTTTTATTTTGGAAACAGAAAGTGGAGACATTTACTGATCAAAGTCGCTTGAGAGAAATAATTAATCAATTAATTATAATACTTAACAATATTATATATTTATTTTTTTTAATAGAAATTAAATACAAATGTTTTTTAGGAAAATATTTAAACAAGACGAATCGAGCAACAACTAGTAACTACAATGTTGTAAAGGAGTGTTATATATTTCTAAATTTATGGCGAATGAATTTTTTAAAGGCCGTATTACGTTTGTAATATTTGTGTTGTCTTTAAATTTTAAGTTCTTTTCATATTCAATTTAGTTTCTTTGCTTTGTTATTTTGATTTTTTTAACTTTCAAAATATATATAATAACAATGATAATTCCTTTTTTATACAAATATAAAATATCATTACAACACAATAATATATATTAAAACTAAAAATAATCATTACAAGAAAATAAAAAACACAAGGCTACACCATAAAAAACTGATAACTTAACACAATGGTTTTAACACCAATAAAAACATATAAATGTGATAAGATCAAATAATTGTTTGGTTACTCAACCTTTTCACTTTGAATTTTATTCATGATAAAACCGTCGTGGTAGCTTATCATCAATGTGACACTCCTTTTATGTGATAACACGTCATGTGATCAGTCGGTGAAAGTGGACACATGACATTCTCTTAAGTTTTTTCTTGTGATCTGTATTATGTAGATAAACAAGATGATTTTTTTGTTGAAAAACGAAAGTGAAAGATATTATTCAACTTTCATTGGCAAATCAAGTCCATGACTTACATGGAATGGAAGTTAACTG